>JAPYYS010001069.1:0-87727 GCA_030522525.1 Campopleginae sp. 14b
TTCTTATTTTTCATTTTTTCGAAATTTTTTTTTTTTTTTACTCCAAAAGTTGGTTGTCTCTTAATTTTTTAAGCCGCACCATCAGAATTTTCAAGATTTAGAGTGAAAAAAAAAAATTCACATTTTTGGGGGGGTGTTCCGCTTTGCCCGCCTCTCCCCTATTTATTAACTTCCTTATCACGCCGTTGGCCCAACGTTTCTCCTTCGTTTCCTTGGGGCTTGTTTTTTTTTTGTTTGGATTCCGGAGACGGTATTTACGAGTGCGTCGTCTTTTCTTTGGTGTGCGCTCGCGGCGTGTCCGGGCTGGGCGCGTTTTCCTGCTCCGTTGCGCGGCCTCGAGAGATACCGATCTCTTTTCGTTATTTTCTCTCGCGCATTAATCTCGCCAATCGCAGACTCTCCCGGAGCTGCTCTGAAAAGGAGGCGCCCGAATTATCCGCGCGGTTAAGATTCGAAATGGACTTTTGCGTCGTTGACGGCGATGACGAGCCCGAAAAAAAAAACAAAAAAAACATGGTTTTCGATTTTTGTCTCGCTTTTTATTCCACTCCGGAATTCACAACGTGGGTGGCAACAATAGCTCTGTCACGTTATGGGACGTTCGTTCTCGCCCAAAGAGCAACCACCACATTTCTTCTTCGTCTCGCGACGACGACGCCGCCGCCGCCGCCGCCGCCGCCGCCGCCGCCGCCGCCGCCGCTGCTGGTAGCGTCGCAACGGTAACGCGGAGATGAAAAATCTATCCACGCGGATAATATATATGAAACATAATGGAGTTGAAGACTCGACTGTCGAGGAGGACAAGATGATCGATTGCACGGAATGAACGACTGTCAAGTCGGAGAGTTCCGTCCAGTGTATCGAGCCGTACAGCAGCAACCGCAAGCGAGAGAGATCACGAGTCATAGGGAGCTCGATCCAGCATCAGCAGAGAAGATCGAAACACTCTCACAGCGTGATATACATATACATTTTTCTCTTTTCATCTACGCGAGTATTTATATATCAGCGCGTATGTATATTTCCATGAGCAAGTAATGTATGCACATACGTATGTAAATTCTTACTCTCGCTCGTTCAACAACAAAATCATGACTCGATATATACTCGAATCTGCTTCTGCGACCAAGTCGCTCTCGCTCTTATTCTTTCTTTCTCGACATATCGATCCCATAACGATGATCCGACAGATCCTCTCTCACGTCGCCCCACAGATTTTATCTGAATTTAACGCGTTCGCGTGTGCCTTGCTCGCTTAACCTTTTTTTTTTCTTTCCTTTCAATCTTTTCGTTCATACGATCGAGAATAAAGATGCTGAATAAATTATTGTTCCAGTCTAAATTCATTTTGATACTATCGAGTTTCTGCTGGATATATATTCTATTTTTTCGGATTAAGTCCAAGGATTTTTACTTGGAGCCAGACTCAAATGAACATTTTGTTGAAAAAGATGGATACTTTTTTTTCGATACGTTCGACTAAACGTTTTGTTCTAATTAATCCCAAAAATTGTCTCATTGCAGCGAGAAATATTCTAGAAAGTCTCTTCGGAAGCAAAATTTTGTCGTTTCAATCGTGAATTTCGTTGAAAATTCTGTTGGAAACCGAATCAACTAGCAAATTAACGAAAATTTTGAAATACATAAAAAAAATATTTAGTTTATCGTGTTCAACAAAATTTCGACGATTTTTAACAAAATTTCATTTCCAGTGCAGTCCAATTTTTGATCTGACGCGCATGATGAATTCGCATTGGCTCAAATTTCAAGGACCTTTTTTTAATTTTTTTCTAATCGTCTCTGATGCTTCGGTACTGTTTTTTTTTTTTTTAAACCTGATGACCGAATAAAAAATCGATTTCCCGAATGTCGTCAAATTCTTGACGCATTTTCGATGCTGGAATGGCGTAAAGTTTTCCGTGTTTGGGTTTCCGAACAAGGAGAAATATTGAGATCACTTTTTATGGAGTTGTCAAGAAGCTCTGGAGAGGGATCAGAACCCAAAATCTCTCGAGCACTTATCGCTAACGCTTTTCTCATCGTCCTTCCTCTGTAGCCCTTGCATTTTTTTTTCTACAACGACGAGCAGCCCCTCTCGTGCAAATGGCCGGAGGGTTAGGGGGTTGAGAAACGATTTCTCTCATTTTAATACAAATTGTTCGGTAGCCACAGGGTGAACGGGAGCTCGCCACCGATCGTTCAAATACAAAGTGCCAGAGAGAGAGAGAGAGAGAGAGAGAGAGAGAGAGAAGCGAACGAGCTCACCACATGTCGCTCAACAACGCGAAACAGCTCTGTGGTCTCCTCTCTCATTACGAGAACGATCCCTCGAGCACGTGGAACAGCCGGAAGACGTCGAGAAATTGTCGCTCGTGCATTGGTTGTCGAAAAAACTCGAGAAAAATAAAAAAAAAATGTAAAATTGCTTTGGTTTGTTAAATGAGCAAAAAATAAGGGAAAGATTGCCAAGAAGCACTGGCTCGTTATCATGGGCCAAAGGATGTTTGGTCTCCTTTGTATCGAGTCGCTATAGACACTCCGTCTCGTTAAATTGGAGCGTTTCCGTGGCTCGCTCTCTCTCTCTCTCTCTCTCTCTCTCTCTCTCTCTCTCTCGTTTCTTTTCCGACTACCCTTAACGAGAAATCCAGTTCGCGGGAGGATTTCCGAAGAGTATATGGAGCGAGGAGGGGAACAGAGAGAGGCAGGGAGGTTTAGGGGGTGAGAGGAAGTCTCATCAGCGTGATAACCCCTGGAGGAGCGCGTGTCGCCCACTCACGGTGATTGCGCTGCCAGCAACCTTGTATTAAACATGCACATACATGTATATACTCGCAAGAGTGTATATAGTGATATGGGGGGTGGTTTTTGTTCTTGCTCTTTTCAGTCCCTATCTCGTCGGTGTAAGCGTTCCTCGCGATCGTTCGTGAACCGCTACTATGTGTTTGTGTCGTATCATCCCTCTGGCTATTCTCTCGTCTCCTCACCTTCGCCCTCGCTTTATTTCTCACCCTGTGTGGGTACAAAGTGTGCATCATGGTGGATGAGGCTGGAGGCTGAAGCGGAGAACATGGCTGAGTGCGAAGAGGATCGCGCCAATCCGTTCGGCAAACTCTCTACCGCATCACTTTCCGTTTAATTCTCTCTCTCCCGCTTTTTCCACCTCGAGCTTTTCTCTCTTTATGCCAATCTGCTCTCATCGAAGCCCCGCGCTCCTCGGCCCAACGAGCTCCCACCAGCTCCCAGGTATATATCGAGCCGTAACCTCCCCTTCGAACTACCCAAACCAACGCCGTTCCTTCCTACCTCCGACCCTCATTCCATTCGATTAGATTACACCACCAACACCCGCGCACTCTTCGCTCTATATATATTTTCGTAAATAAATGTACAACCGCGACCAGAGAAAATGTGGAAACACCGAGTGTCGATCCGAAGCTTTTGAATACAATATGTACGAGACCTTCCATGAAATTACCAGCGACCCAACCAAAAGCTCAGCAAATATCGAAAAATGTGTCAATTCCGAGGACGAAATATTTGTCTCGGAGTTTTCGGAGCGTTTCGCATTCTCTGCTCCATTTTCTAATTGCGATTCCTCGAGCTCAGGACAAATGAATGCGATAAAGTTTCATTCCATTTTGCTTCTTCATAAATTTATTTTTTGCCAAATTTTTAATCGCTTTTTTTCTTCGTATGCAAAAAAGTTTCATTCCATTTTGTTTTTCTATTCAAATATTTTCTGCCAAATTTTGAATAGCTTTTTTTCTTCGTATGCGAAAAAGTTTTGTTCCATTTTGTGTTTTTATAAAAATATTTTTTTTCCAAATTCTGAATCCCTATTTTTCGTGTTTTTTTTTTTTTTTTCGTTGCGGACAATTTGATTTTTTTCGGCAAGCGAATTTATAGATGGAGTAGAAATACTCATTGGTCTCGGTCACGCATATATTTAGGGAACCGTCTCGATTACGGAGAATTTAATCATCTCCGCGTATTGACCAAAAGTAATGAGGGTTAAGTGGAAAACATGCAAAGCAGCCCTTGACCCTTGGGACGCGTAACAGTACTTACTACTTATTTAATCGTTCGGCCGGGGGACCATGCTGATTTCTTTGATCACGAGAACATCGTTTCGGAATAATCGAATAATCGACTTGTGCTAATTGGGTTTTGGATTGTTTACTTTGCCCAGTGACTTTCGAGCCATTCACGACATTCTTTTTATCTATAAGAATTTTCCGTAAACGCGATTCTCCGATTTCCGCGAGTTGCTCTGAAAAATTTCCATCAAAAAACCTTTTTTTTTTTTTTCTTGATACGTAAGGAGAGAAACTTGAAATTTTGTTCGGATTTATTGAAAATTTGGTCATAATTGGAGAAGGAAAAATAAAAATAGCCGAATTAATTTCACTAGCGAATTAAAATTGCGATAAATTGGGGTCTTTTTTTTTAAATATTCTCTGCAGACGAAGAAATATAAAAATGTGTCTTGGTCGCGTAAACACGAGGGCCATTAGGGAAATGATTGTCCGATCAATTTGGCTAGGGGATAAGGCCAAAAAGCGTGTGCGTGATCAATTACCACGAGCTGATTATTGTAACTCGTATTTTTATGCAATAAATTTGATTGAAATTGAGCAAGAAATTTGGTTATTGGGAGCAGACGACGTGGATTCGGTCAAGCTGTTCCTGCGAAATAATCGTTCCAGCTACTTTATCGTTGCTGGCGGACAGTCACGTGAAGTTGATTCCCAAGTGGATTTTTTTCATTGCAATCGACGTTATTATATCGAAACTTGCACTAAAAACGAATTTTTGTTGGATCAAGGTTTTTTTTTGAATAATCCCAAAAATAGTGTCATGGCAGCAAAAAATATTCTAGAAAATCTCTGCGGAAGCAAATTTTCGTCTTTTAAATCGTGAATTTTGCTGCCAAATTCCGTTATCAACCAATCGTATGGCCAAAATAACGGAAATTTTGAAATTATCCAAAAAATATTGAGTTTACCGTTTTCAACGAAAGGTCAAGGATAGAAAAAAAAAAAATTAATTTCCAATGGGCGATCGAATATTGATTATCACTCGATAGCACGTTTTGCAGTTCAACTTTCCCTACAGAAACGTTAGGCTCGTCTACAATTGAGAAATTTTATCGGATTTCTGTGCAGCTTATATATAAAAACAAATGGCATCGAGATAAAGGCGCAGAGAGGGAGGTAAAGCGGAGTATGAGAGAAGAGTCGAAACGTAAAGGGAGTTAAAACGCGATCCAATTTCTCAGGCCATTGAATGCGGCGACTACCATCTGTCTAACGCCCGCACTGTCGGAGAAAGAAGCATCTATATATATATATATATATAAACACATATATAGATAAATAGAAGTGAGTAAAAGAGAAGAGTAGAGTATCGGAGGTGTAGTTGGTTTTTTCTCGTTGTTCTAGTCTTATTCGGTGTGTGTGTGTGTGTGTGTGTTTTTTCTTACAACCGAAGCGTGAAATGCGCGCAAACAGAAGCTCGAGCGGGCCGGGAGAGTGTACGTGCCCGAGGATTGTGTTGGTAGTTGTCCGCTTTACATTTTAATCAAATAATTTCTCTGTTATGCGGGTCAGGCGCGAGCGAATCTCTTTTTCTCTCGTCGACGCTGTGCTCGCGCGGAGTCAACCTCCGGAGCAGCCGATCTCACGGGACCGAAGGGTTTAATCTGGTTCTTTATCCTACGGTGGCTCTCGCCATCTCGTTCCTTTTCGCTGCACTTATTTTTATTCCCTCGCTCTCTTTCCCTCTCTCGCTGCGGAGAGACTCACTTTTTCTCTTGGCCTCGTGGTGCTGCTTTATCTTTCTCATCGTTGGTATACGCGAGCCGCAACTAGAAATAGTTGGAGACGCTCGAAAGCGCGAGGGCGCTCTGTGAACCAAAGCGGAAGTGATCTCGTGCGAATTCAGCGTGGAAGGTCGTTCGACTTAATTGCTCTTTCTTTTACGGTTCTTCTTAACTCGAACGTATTAGCCAGTTTTGTGTTGGTGGATAATGCACTCGGAGTATCCAGGGATAAATATTATTGCCTGGTCTTGTATATATACAAACGTACAGCGGAGAACGCGAGCGAGAGAGAGAGAGAGAGAGAGAGAGAGAGAGAGAGAGAGGGATCGGTAATTGTTGATACAATTAATAGTTCGAAGTGGGTAATTCACGAGATCGAATGAGCGGCTTAGACTGAGAAGATGCGAGATTTCTCTTAGTTCTTTGCTCCTATGATTCGAGCCGCTCGGAGCTTTACTCTCGCTCCGCGATCTTGCTGATAATGCTTGGTACTTTTCTTATAAGTTATTCCAGTCTTTTATGTCTGCATACACGTACATATATGGATTAACGTGTACATAATACATTGAACGGTAAATTATGATTAAAGCCAACTCGGAATAGAATCATCTTCGGGCCAACTCTCTCCGTGTAGTTGCGCGCCCCAGTCATTTATATCAGCTACGATATAATTATACCAACGTATAGAGCTCGCGTACTCTAATAGCGTGGGAAGCTCGAGATCCGCGGCGACGTTGGTTGCGCGATACTTTTTTTCGACTTTTTCATTTCAGACTCATCTCGAAAGAGTCTGGGAGATTCTCTAGCGGATCGGAAAAAAAGTAACGCCCGGGGGATTAAAAAAAAACCATTTCTTTTCCCGCAAAAAAATGTTCAAATTTTTATTTTTACTTTGAGCGTTCAAAAATCGTCGACGAAGACTTTCGCGATCTTCCCGATGGGAACCTGCTCATGTTTTCCATTTGGAATCGATTTCTCAAGGTAGCAACGACGACGACGATGAAAAAAAATGAATTTTTCAATGAATTAATTTAAAAAAAAAAAAAAAAAAAAAAAAGAAAAAAATATGGTTAAGGACTGAATTTTTGATCTAACTCTTAGCGATTGTCTAGATACTCAAAAGACGAAACGGCTCGAGGTTGGACTGGAATTCTGTGTGTTTGTTGATTTATTTTGTTCGTAATGGAAACGTCAGGTCGTTTTTATCAATTTTCGGGAAGCCGACACACATTTCGTTGGAAGAACGTACTAAGGAACGGTCGCTTCATAAAGAAGATAAAAATATGAATATTAATGTGTGTATGTGTGTGTCATTGACTCAGGAGAGTTAGTGGGAGCAGCAAAAATGGTGTGTAACTTTTGGATATTACTGGGGCATCTTTTTCCATCCCCTGTGGCCCTCGAGCTCGAGTTTCTTCGTGAAAGCATTCGGCAATTCGGTGAATGTGGAGAGCGAAGGACTTTATCAATGTGTATATACATTTTTTTTTTTCACCTCTTGGAGGTAAGACGAACGAATGAGAGCGAAGGTTTGGAAAAGTCGAGCGAGTTTTCTCACGAGACTCTGCTGCGGTGCGAGGAAGTTTGAGGGTGCAGAGTTAAAAAAGGGGGATGCGATGAGGGTTTGGCCCGAAGGAGGGTTGGCGTGTGGCACAAGTTTGGCCTCGTCTTTTCTAGCTTCTTCTCGTATGGCGCGCGTTATTGAAAGGTCAAGATGAAAGGGCGCAAGAAAGGAGAATCCACTTGGGAGGGTCATATCGTTCATGCCTTTTTGTTTATTTGCTGAGAGTTAATGTAGCTCGTGCTCGGCCGGATGGAGAAGAAAAGTGCGAGGGGAAAATAACAGCGAGAGGGAGAAAACGCGTTTCGTCGCTTTTCTCCGGTCAGGGATGAAGGGGTGAATAAAAGGGGGTCGATAAAGTAGCGATCGCGCGCGCACGGCGACTCAATTACACGCTCTGGCGCTCCCTTCCTCGCAAGCCTAGTCTACTCAGCTCCGAATGCATTCGTATCTATAGTCAGAGCCAGATCGTTGATGCGACTATAGTTAAGAGTATACCAGGCGAGTTCTCCCTTCGTCGTTTTATCCCGATCTCATCCCTTTTCCGCCTTGCTCCCCCGCCCCCAAAGCTTCTCTTCGATACGCTTCATCCCGCATTTTGCTCTCCTCGACCCGAACCTACTGCCAAGGTCGCTCGGGGTGCTGGGTCGAGAGCCCGTCGCGTCCCCAGCGAACTCTCGCTAGCCTGCTCCCCGACACACTCTTCGACCTACAACCCTTCCGGCAAAAGAGAAGACTATCGCGAGCAGCTTCATACACGACGAGGGAGCACGAGCAACCCTTATTCGCTTCTCTTATATTTTTCTCTCTTCATCTTCCTCCTCCTCCTCCTCCTCCTCCTCCTCCTTATCCCTTTCGTCTTGCAAGTCGTTCGAGTCTCTTTACCCAATCTTGTCTCGTTTCCCACCATTTCTTGAGCGGAAAGACAGAAGCAAAAGGGAGATCGTCGCTCTCGCCATCTCGCACAATCGGCAAGAGTGCGCACCACCTTTTACCGCGCCATTCCTTCCCGCATTCTCTTGACGCCTCCATTGCTTCCTATATACGGTTATGTCGCACCCTCGCCCACGCCGACCTCTCATCCTCCCGTTTCGTCTCTTCGCTCCCTTCACCTCCTCCCCCTCCCTTCCTTCCCTCCTCTTTTGCGGTCTCTCGCGCTCGTTTGTCGCGGCACAAAGATTCCGAGGGAGCAAACCCAAGAGGGTGAGACTTCCAGCATCAGCTAACGCCAACCCTCCTCCTTCTGCGCTTGCTCGCGATTTATCGTTCGCACGAGCTGAATACCCGTCCTCTCTCTCTCTCTCAGTCCTCCTCGCTATACCTTCCCACCTTTCGCTCCCGCAGTCCCTTCTGGTCTTACGCCAGATGGCGACACTCTTGGAAAACCACATTGCTCTCGAACCGAACTGAGACAAGGAACTTTATTTGAGGATTAAAGTTCCCTCTGGCTGTCGACATTGAGAAGAATTTCAAAATAATTTCTGGAAATATTATTTTTCACAATATTGTCGATCTAATTTCAAATTTTCTGAAAGAGCTCTCCAAAATTTAGTTGAAAATCATGAAAATTTCGTTGAACACGGTAAACTAAATATTTTTCGGATTATTTCGAAATTTTCGTTATTTTGGCAGTAAATTTGATTTTTAACGAAATTGGCAGCAAAATTTACGATTCGAACGACTAGAATTGGCTTCCGAAGAGACTTCTTAGAATATTTCTTGCTGCGATAACACAATTTTTGGGATTATTCAAAGAAACAAAAAATTGTCATTTTTCTCGCTCAATAAAACTGCGAAACGTAAATCGTGTGACCGAAAATTTCATTCGGTTTTTTCAATATTTGTAAAAAAAATGGAAATCCTGTTTTCAGTTGGGAAGACAAAGAATTTCTGCGGATGAATTGACGCAGCGGAGAGGTCAGAGTGACCCCGATATTATTTAGAATGCGGAGAAGGGTCAATAGTTGAATTGGGATCGGGATAAGTGCTCGTTTAGCCGGAAAGCAATGAACAAATTTATATCTCATATCCCGGCGGGCTTACCGATGGTTATGTATAATCGTAAAGAGCTCGGAAACCATGTGACATGTATCGGCGGCACACGTCGATGGCTTAGCCGCGAACATCAGGCAAAATGGTGCTTGGTCCTGTGCGCGCAATAACTTGCGAAACGTTTTTCTTTATTTCCCTCTCATGCATGCATCGCGAGGTCAACTATGTCGATATGGACGCGAGTGTGTGGTTCGTGGAGACACGACGAAGCAGCTCGATAGGAAATGTTGAATTTGATTGACGCGGAGTGAAATAGGAAAGAGGCTGGTTTCTATAAATGCAGGAGCGACATCGATTGGGCATTGGCGTGGGTGAGAGCCAAACGTAGCAACGTCAATCATTCGCGTTCCATCGTTCTGGTAATCCGAGTAAAGTGAATGTGGATGCTGCGCAGCTTTTTCGTGGCTGTTCTCGATTTAGCCGAAAAATTTCAACGAAATATGCAAAATTTCGACAATTAAGATTCCAAATGTTGAGCGAAATTTATTTCATTACTTTAATTCATTTACACGCGAGGTTTGAGTCACGAGAAATGAAAAAAATAGGCTGAGATGAGAGAACTGAACGTCTTAGATTCGATTATGGAGATTTAATTAAGAGAGCTAATTCAAGAGCATCGTGTGCGATTAGGGAGCTCCGCGAGAACTTGCCGAATACATATGTATATTTAGGCTATATTGGGCTAAAGGGTGAGATTCTGCGTGTGCTCAGAAATCCCTTTTCCTTAGCTCGACGTACGACACGTCAACCATCCAAGCGCAGTGCATGCTCAATTAGTAACGATAGGTGAGAAAATTAATTATCTTGGAGATCTACGCGCCGTAGCAGGTCACGATCCATATATATATATATATATATATATATGTATGTAAGGAGCTGGCGAGGTTTGTACGCTCATGCGAGAAGATTAATTCGACACCGGCTCGGGCCAATGGACTTGAGTAA
Organism: Campopleginae sp. 14b; assembly: GCA_030522525.1. Classification (NCBI taxonomy): domain Eukaryota; kingdom Metazoa; phylum Arthropoda; class Insecta; order Hymenoptera; family Ichneumonidae; species Campopleginae sp. 14b. The sequence goes on from JAPYYS010001069.1 coordinate 10,380, forward strand.
TGATCGTAAGAAAATTGTCATTGAATTTTCATAATTTTTTTTATTTACTGAAAAATTTTGCTGCAGGAAAAGGTTTGAAGGTTTAAAAATGAATGAACAAAAAACAAATGGTCTGTTCGGAGATTTGAATTTTGCAAGTTTATTTAAAAAATGTAAAACTCGGTGAGGATTTCTTTAGAACGAACAACTTAATTGTGTGTCTGGTTGATAAATAATTAATAAAAATAAGGAATTTTAGGGTTTGAGTCGATCGCGCATATATGGGAATGTCTCGAAACGAAAAAGAGCATAAGATCGCGGAACTATTTATGATGAACGAAGGCTGGCGAGGCTAATTAATAACGAAACAATTGACCCGAGGAATATATGAAGATTTAAGTGCGATGTATACAAGCCCGGCCATTTTGGTATTTTTATATAATGGCCTGGGAGGCTGAGGGAGAGAGGGAGGAAGTGGTCGTTTTCGCATGTGGTATTTATATGCACGGGGGATGATTCAGTAATGAAATACGTCTGGTGATCGCTCGTAATGTCTTCACAGACTCCATACTCTTTATTTTCTCAGTCCCGCGCACGGTCGGAGAAAAAAAAAGAGAAAAAAAAAACGGAATAGTAATAATAATAATCGAGCAAGACTGGGGGAGGTATTATCGCATTTATGCATATATTTGCGGTTACGCGTGTGTGGCGGACAATAATATTTCACGTGGGGCGCGAGGCTAATTGAATGCTACCACGGTAGTTTCAAAGCTTAGCCATAGGCGGGCCCAACTTTCTCTTTCTCCTTCTCTCTCTCTCTCTCTCTCTCTCTCTCTCTCTCTCTGTCTTTTGGTGCTGCTGGATCGTTGGTTGCTGTGTCCGCGGATGTGTGCAAGTTACTTTGCCGTCCAACGGGACATAAAGCCCGATCTGTCCGATGTATATACGAGGAATTCCGAGTAGATCGCGCGACCTCCTCGAATTAATATCGACCAAATTAATCCTCTGGCTAATTAATCAATAAGCTACTCCATTTTTTCTCCCATGACAAATATTCGTAACTAATTGTTTCTGTCCGGACCTAAGATCAATAACGACTGATTAAATATCTACACGCTCCACCGTCGGGAATTAAACTCCGGTTGAACGTTAATCGATTCATTCAATTTACATTCTCAGCCAATTATCCCTGGCGATGAAATTTTTTCACGAGACATTCTCGAATCGATTTTTAGAAAGAAAACAATAAAAATTCGTCGAATTTTTGAAAAAAAAAATGGAAAATTGAGGAAAAATGGGAAGTTGAGCTTTTTGGATCGAGAAAAACCCATGGATCTTGGGAAACACGTTCGTAAAACGTTACTAGTGTTGGTACAGTACGTACATCTATGAGGATAAGTTTCAGGAGGAAGACAAAAAGATAGAACTTTGAAAAAAAAAAATGGAAAATAAAAAATTGGGAAAAAATGGCAAGTTGAGATTTTTGGATTGAGAAAAACCCATGGATCTTGGCAAACACGTTCGTAAAACATTGCGAGTGTTGGTGTACGATACATACATCTATGAGGATGAGTGTCGGGAGAGCGGGAGAGAGAGAGAGAGAGAGAGAGAGAGAGGAGAGGAGTTTTGAAAGGCTCGGACGAATAATAATTAAACAGGCGGTTAGTTTACGTCGACCTCCCGTGGTTTTTCGTAGGCTCTCGCCACCAGAAAAAGCGCGAAGGACAGACGCACGCGTGTGCGGGGAAATTTGTGTCTGTGTTTTCCGTGGATGTCCGTGTGTGTGTGTGTGTGTGTGTGTGTGTGTGGATGTTGCGAGGAGGCAGCAGCAGTTTTCGTGAGAGCCATTGGGCCTCGCCGTGAGATGCATAAATATCGTTCGCGTATAAGCGCCCCCCGTAGGTGTAGCCGGAGAGTGAGGGGTCACACCTTCTTATAATTATTAATGCGACAAATGACCGTGCCAGGCTTGTATACCAAAAACTAACGCATTTCATAAAACATAAATGAGCAACCAGTTCTCTTTATTTATCTCTCATTCAGCTTCCAAATTTCCATAAAAAATCTTCAAGCCTTAAAGATGCACACGCGGTAGCAATTTGTCAAAAAATTTATCGAGTTGTTGAAAAATCGAATTTCATTCGTTGCCAATTCAATGAATAATAAATAATAATTTGATTTTCAAAAATTGCAGCCCAAAAATTGAAAAATCTCCGATATTTATTTTTAGACATTATTAACGATTAATTAATTTATTTAATTGTAATATAATTGAGACAATGACAAAGCTTATGGAATTAATTATCGTCACTAGTCGAATGTATTTTTTTTCTTGCAAATTTTGGTCGAAAATCTTCGGCTTGGGCCTCAATAAAGCATCAGACGGTAACGATTTGTTAAAAAATGTATCGTGTTGTTAAAAAATCGAATTCCATTCATTGCCGATTCGAAAAATGATTCACAAAAAATAAAAAATTGCAGGCGAAAAATGCTAAAAACTACGATATTAATTTTTGGGCATGAGTTAACGATTAATTAATTAATTCCATCATATTAATGAAGACAATGACAGAGTTCATGGAATTCCAAATTTCCATCCAGAATCTTCGGCTTGGCGACCTTACTAAAGTACACGGTAGCAATTAGCCAATAAATTAATCGAGTTGTCGAAAAATCGAATTTCATTCGTAGCTATTTTGAAAATTTACTTCCGGTAGAAATATTTTAATTAGAAATAAAAATTGAGAGTTAAAATTATACAAAATGTCATATTAATTTTTAGGCGCGATTAACGATCAATTATTCAATTCCAGAATAATTTCATCATAATTAGTTTATGGAGTTAATTCCCGTTCACTAATAAAAAGTGTTTTTTTTTTCCTTTCAAATTTCCATCGAAAATTTTCACGAAAAGTGGGATCGCAAAAAAGTTTTGGTCGAATAAAAATATTAATTTCTAAGGATGATTAATGGTTGTTTAATTAATCTCATCGTGATAATTGAGACAATGACAGTTTATAGAATTTGCGTAATCAATAAAACGTATTTTTCAAGTTTCGAATTGAGGGAGATAATTGAAATTAATAGACCGAATGATTGGTGTTTGTTGAGGTAGAAAAGGTAGTATGAAGTTATTGAGTGTGCGAGGAGGCAGCTCGATCATTAGGTCGGTGTGTGTCGTACGTAGGAGCTCGGCAACGCCAGCATCGAGGGAGGCATTCGTCATTCAATACTCACGATTGATTTGTGATGTTCGACGACGATGCGTGGGCGGAGTTGTGAGTCCGAGAGTTATAATACACGAGGAGTGTACAAAAGTAGACAAGCAAATGGAGGTAAATACAGATGAGAGGTAGGAGGTGATAGATGTGTCGTGAAAAAATGTGGAAAGAACGTTGGGAAGATGAGAAATGGATAGATCGTGGAGGATCGATGATTAAGAAAAATTCATGCGCACCTGCTGCCTCGTTCGTGTGAAAAATGCACAATTTATTTGGGATCGTTTGGAAAAAAGTTTTGAGCAAAAATCTGAAAACAAAGTGAATTATCGATCGTAGCAACAATAATTATCGCTTAATGATTAAAAAAATAATGGCGGACGAAAAGCCATGGGTCCACGAGGCACGCAGCATCCAGAGACTTTTTATTTTGTTTTTGTTTTTTTTTTTTTACGATCTTTTGGGCAAGAGAAAAAATCCGCAGGGGGTAAAAAGCAAGGCGCACCTTTTGCCATGGGCACTGATATGGGTTCTTGAATCTTTTTATATATATAAATGCTGGCAAGCTGCGAAGCTGTAATGCTCCGGAGAGCAACGGATCGGGCTAACCTGCCAGAGAGAGAGAGAGAGAGAGAGAGAGAGAGAGGGAGAAGGAGAGAGCTCGTGAATGATTTTCTCAAAGAATATGTGCGTGGCTTTGACTCTCTTTATCTCTCTTTCTCGCAGTGTGTGCACACATACCGACCATTAACCCACCTCACGTCATTAAATCATCGTTGCTGTCATCGTATTCGTTATCCACAGCCTCCGAGGAATCTCTCTCTTTTTATTTTTCCCATGCAAATATATGTGTAAACACATGCCAGAGCTATGTGTATGTAGATTTTATATATAAAGACGAGATCCATTTGTATCGTGATAATCATTTATTGCGAGCACGAGATCTCGCAGTTATGTGGCTCCATTAAATTAATAACCAGAGCCAAGTTCGTCAAGCCTGACAAAACATACAAAACGTTGGAATTAAAATATCTTTATGGTTGTGCGATAAGCTCAAAAGTTATAACGTCGAGTATATTTAATTAAGGAGTTGAGCCGGAGATTTGGAGCAAAGAAAAAGAAAATCAAATGGAGAGGAGACTCCGATGGGATCGAAGGGAAAAGAATTGAAAGATTTTGGCTCGATTCGCGAAACAGTGAATTCCCCGGGACCGAGTTAATCGATCGAGAAATATTTTTAAATGAGGAAACGAAATTTGTCATCGCGCGTCAAAGGGAGGAGAATCGAGAGCAAAAAAAAAGGAGACGATGCTCCGAAGCAGATGCGTGTGTTTTGGAGTCGCACGACGGGTTCCGTCAGTTTCTTCGGCCATTCGGTCGCAAGGATAAGAGTGAAGAAGATTCGTGGGGGGCTCCGAATATCCAGGGAATATCCACAATGGGAGAGACTCGAGAATCGAGTGGCTGAGCATCAAAAGGGCTCAAGGTTGTGAGTTTTCCAGGTAAGACGAGGCCCTGTGCGCCATTTTGTTGGGCACGATGCTCCGTCCACACCGCGATGGATAAAAAACTTATATAGACGCGGAGAGTCAAGGCGTAGACTCCGCAGGGGGTACGTCACTGTCCTCGGATGCTGCGCGCGGTGTGATGCTGGACCGGTGCGTACGCGGATGGGCCCGATGTTCGGGCCTCACCGTGGGCCTGCCGGTCACCGCATTCCATCCCTCCTCACACACACGCACACACACACGCACACACACACTCACGCATTTCTCTATAAAAAGGTCGAAAAAAAAGCTCAAATGTATCCAAACGTGGATGTTAATTTTTTTCTCCTTTTTTCATCATCTTCTCCGCCTCTCGCTCAAGTCTCGCGAGATAAAAAGAGAGAACCGATTGGAGGCAGATACTCTGACACTCTCGTACCTCGGTATCATCGTAGTTGCGGCTATGTGCTCGGCTCCGGCTTTTATCCCACTCCAAACGAGATAAGCATCGCGTTCACTCAAGAAGAGAAAAGAAGCTGCTTCTTCTTTTTATTCTTATGCTCGATGTGGGTAGCGCACTTAGGAACATCCATACGCACGCGAGAGAATAAGACGAGAGGTTAGAAGCCAAAGAAACAAAGATAACCGCAGCCCAGAGAGAGAGAGAGAGAGAGAGAGAGAGATGGAGGGACCCCACTGAGCGAGATGCTGCACCGCGGTGGGTATTCCGGGTACAACCTGCCACTCGTCAAGCCCACCCTCGTAAGCCCCCTATCCATACGCTCATATAAATATATATCTATATACATTTATATGTATAAATGTTGTTCCTCCTTTTTCATCCATGATCCTGTTGAGTAGCGAAGAAAGAGACGAAGCAGTTTGCTCTCGCCTCTTTCCTTCTCTTCCATTCCTGCGCTCCCTCTACACAGTTTATCTGTCAATTTCTCACTGACAAAAGGGCTCAACGTACGTCACTTGACGTCTCATACTTTTTGCCTTACGACCTTTTCCTATCTACTCCCCCAATTGCTACTCAAGTATTTTCTCCGATGATGCTCCGCTCTCTTAGACCTCTCATCTCCGTGCCATCCTCTCTGCTCCCTTCCCCGATATGTTTATGTCTTTCTTCCTCTCTCTCTCTCTCTCTCTCTCTCTCTCTCTCTCTCTCTCGCTCTCGTCGATCCTCCTCTTTATGTGTTTTATATGCAGGAATACACTACATATTTATGTACGTAGAAGATCGCTGAAGCGCGCGCGAGAATGCACGATCGTGGCCCTGATATTGAGAGAAATAAAAAGTCGCCTGAGGCCTCCCTGACGTATTCTAATAGGTTCGAGAGCTTTCGCGCGCTCACTACTCATCTCATTTCTCTCTTTCTTTTCATTTGACTCCTTTTATTCATTCCTGTCCTTCATTCCTTGTTTTCCTGTCATACATTTCTCGATATTGTTTCTACGAGCGTCTGCGGGGCAGAGTCTTCGGAGAAAATTGAAATTCGTCTCGAAAATCGCGACGCGACTATAATTCGATGTTTTATTGAGAAAATTTCGAGTCATTGATGCTCATTTTTTTTTTTACTTTTGTATCATCTCGCCGCGAAGACTCGAGTATAATTTTTTTCCATCGAGGATGTTGACGGCGATGCGGACTATAATCTGCACTGACTATCGGAGAAATTATAGTGCTTTTTTGAGGCTAAATACATTTTTATTATGCTCACAATTTCCTGGTAATTATTCGGAAAAAATTGTGAGAAAAAAAACAATAAAGAATTTGCCATTTTGCAAAATTGATTTCGATTTCGTTTTCCCATGTAAAAGATTTTTCCAACGTCAATTGCTCAAAAGTTTGGAAATAATGAGGAAAGATCGAAGAAAAAAGATGGAAACTTCGAGCCAAAAAGGTGGATAATTGAATTTCGACTTTTTTTGCAGTTCAAAGAAAGTGGAGACACGGAGAAAAAGAAATAGATTGGGATGATTTGCAAAAAGGTAGAGGCGAACAGGTTGAGAAAGATTGGTCGTTGACTGGATGAGATCGCTAATTCATGGCAGAGTTTGCAGATATGGGCAGAGGGAGCGAGAGATGTTTTATTCGTTTGTTTTATTTATACACGAAGAAAGAAGAGAGCTAACAAGACGTTTCACGGATCAGCATAGAGTGCCAGAGAGCAAATCTTTCTCAAGTCTCTCTCTCTCTCTCTCTCTCTCTCTCTCTCTCTCTCTCTCTCTTGCGAATGTATGATCCGTAGGTGGTGCTGCGCTCTCGGGAGGTCTCTCATTCCCGGAGCGGAGCAAATTTCAGCTCGTCTGTACGATTCCTCTTCTCGAATCCCGCGGCCGTGTCAAGAAGCAGAAAGAGAGGGAAAGAGAGTAAAAGAGACAAGCAGGAGGAGCGGAACCAAACCAGCAGCAACATCACTACCAGCAGGCAAAAACTCTGCATACATTAATAATTTCCAGGAGCCACACTCGCTCCGAAGCTTTCTCTTTCTCTCTCTCTCTCTCTCATTCTCGCGAGAATTAATTCTCCGTTTTAACTGCCGCCTTTCCCGTTTTCTCTCTCTCTCCTGCACGTATTTTCTCTCCTCGAAAGGTAATTCCTCCCTTTTCGTTCTTTTCTTCGCACCAATTAATATCTCCGCGAGTTCGTATGATCGAAGTTTTTTCCTCAATTGAACAGGCAATTTTTATTGTTATTTCTGAAGCTCAAAACTGCGTGAAAAAATTTGTTTATCAAGATTTTCCCGATCGAATCTCCGTCGAATAATAAATGTTGTTGGAAAAATTGGATATTTTTTTTCCTCAACGCTTTTTTTTTTTCATAATCCCAAAAATTGTGTCACTGCAGCTCGAAATATTCTAGAAAGTCCCTTCGGAAGCAAATTTTGATCGTCCCAATGGAAAATTTCGGTGACAATTCCGTTAAAAATCAAATGAACGGCCAAAATGCTGAAATTTTTGAAATTATTCAAAAAGTATCAAGTTTACCGTGTTCAACAAAATCTCGACGATTTTTATCAAAATTTTATTTCCCATGTCGATGAAAAAAAATACTCATAATTGAAATTTTCATTAAAAGTCCATTTTTTTGCAAGAAAAATCACGTTGCACTCGGAAATTCGTTCAACAAACATAAACATCGATAAATTAACATTCGGCTCGACATTTTTTCAAAACACGAACAAATTTATGCACGTGTAATTTACATCGCTTAATCATAATAAATTTGAGTTTGAAAAAAGTGATTGGACGCATTTTTTTCTCTTGATGTATGTGGATATGACGGATGATCGAATGGCCCGATTTTTGGAGTCGAGAAAGTCATACAAAAGTGTTTTTTTTTGCCTGCTTCGAGTTTCATTCACGCATGATTCACGTCTCAGGAAGATTGAAAGGAGTTGAGACCCGGAGACGGGGAGGGGCACGAAGTAGTTTTTGAAAAAAAAACAAAAAAAAAAACCAAAAACAAAATTAGAAACGAATGAAAGAAAAAAGAAAAAAGAGTCACGGACGAGCGAAGTCGTTGAGATGGACTTGACGCTTATACGAGAAAGAGCTCCTGCTCGATCTATACATTACGAAAAAAAATGTATACATATATTTATACGTACTAAAACGTCTGCGCGAGAAACAAGATTAAAAACTGAAATATGTGATACGCGCTCCTGCTGTTTGTGGATCTCACAGCTCGCGGACTACCTGCTGCACGAGAATTGAGAAACAATCCGGGTTATAATTTAGTCCGTGGAATTTTTATACATTTTCAAAACACTCGTCTGTATTGTGAATAAAAACAAAAAAAAAAACAAAAAAAAATCAAATATATTAATATACATCTCGAAAAAATTTATTTCACCATCCGCCAGATTTGGCGAGCGAATCTTTCATTGTCATCGCGGACCAGCATTTATTACGAACTTTGGAAAAATTGAAACTATGCCGAAAGGAAATTTTCTTTTTTTTGTTTCGAGGGAATAATGAACGGCGACGAAATTATCGTTGTTTTTGTTGTTTTTTTCATTTAACCCGCCGTGGTTATTGAAATCGTCGGACGATTGAATTGAATCAATACCGCCGAGTCAATCGGAAAGTTGTGAATTCAGGAAAAAATATTTTTTCCGAGATAATTTGGACGCGAGAAAGAATAATTGCCCTGGCGGATCGGGAGAGTATCGATAGATTGGAAACAGGTGTGCGCGGAGGGTTGTGAGTATGTCCGAGAGAGAGAGAGAGAGAGAGTAATCAGCGGAAGGGAACGAAAGACGGAGTGCAGAGAGAAAAAAGAGAACAACGGAAGAATAAAAGGGAAGAAGAGAGAGGCATTAGGAAAAAAGGGGGAGGGAGGAAGGAGAAAATGGAGAAAGAGAGAAAATTGAGATGAAAGAGGGAAGAGAATGGATAAAGGTATAGAGAGGAGCTGCGAGAGCTGTGTGGATTGCACGTCGTGGTTCTCGTACGTGCTGGGTCACCGCGCAAGCAACGCGAAGAGAGGATCGCGAGTGTGCCGCCGGGGCAATAATTCCGGTGTTATATCACCTATCGACCTAAGTATTAGGCGGCGAGCTACATAATGACGTACATCAGCGACTCCGCCTCGTGTGTGAAATAGAGATCGAGCGGTGTGTGCGTCGCTCTGTGTGCGTGCATGTACCGCTCCGGCTGGATTCTGCTGCTGCTGCTGCTGCTGCTGCTGCGTCGAGAGGTGAACCGCGCGCGGCTCGATTACACGCTATTGCCAACTAATTCGAATCAATTTACTTTGGAGGTGCTGGTGCCGGATCGTCCTACTGCGAGACCATATTCCATCGTCCGCTCTCTCTCTCTCTCTCTCTCTACGTCCATCCATATTTTATAAATATCCATACTAATCGCTTAACTATCTAGCGATTCTAATCTCCGCACTCTTTTTTTTTCTCACAACTCGAAAGTTTCATTGAAAAAGACTCTGAATCGAAATTTATCGACGCGATAAAGTCAATCGGGAATGGAATTTCTTGTCTGTTCAAAATTAAGTCACATTTCACTTTTTTATAAACATTCGTTCAAATTGATCGAAATTTTTTCAAAAAGATAAAATGGAGTCAATTTTTGAATGTAAAATTTTCCTCCAAATTTGACGGAATATTTTAAAAGACTTTTCATTTATTGGAATTTTCGAAAAAATTATGGGGAAATGGAGAATTTGTATTTTTTCAAAATGAAGTAAATTTTTAATGCAAAATTTTGCTCCAAATTTATTGGAATTTCTTCGAAAAGGTTCTTAATTACTGACCGGGGAAATGAACTGAAAATCAAGTGAAAATCAAGAAATAACATTTTTGCAAAATTGAGTCAAATTGGACTGATAAAAAAATGTGAGAAATTCGGTGGTCGTGGATCTGCGAAATTTGATGTGGCTATTTGTTGAGTGAGAAGCTCGTGTAGGCGTGATGGTAAGTCTCACGATGACGGGCTGAGAAAAAAAAAGTGTAAAAATGAAAGGGCTGTGAAAGGTCGGCTTTTCTATTGTGCGAGGGACTTATCAAGGTCTGTGCTCACACGTACGTTTTATCTTTTGGAGGGTTTGCCGCGTATATGGTTCACGGGTTAATTCGATCGGTGTTTGGAAGATCCACCGTGTTTAATTTGTCAATGGGGTTGATACGGCGAGGAGGATAAATAGAGGGGGTGGAGGGTATACGATGAAAATCTACTTTGCGGATGGCGTTCGCAGGGAATGACGTTAATAAATTGAGGGGGCGAAATAGATGTTCTTTATCGTAATATATTTGTATTTTTATATATTTCAAAGGGAGCACGAGTCAAGGGGCAGGACCAGGAGCCATGAAATGTTTTCCTCAGCCCTCTGGTCTCTTTGCGTGCTCTCAGCGAGTTCTAAACAGTTTAATTCTTCACGGAGATCGACGAAAAGCTTTTGGAGCTTGTAACATACACGGGAATCCCCCTTTTCCGCACTTGGCTGCGCACACGCCAGCCCTCGCCATTGTACGTACGAGCTCGCAATATATATATATATGTATACGCGCTCCTATCGCTCAAACGCGGCCTCATCCCCTCCAACTCGTAAATCAGGGATTTAAAGCGTAAGCGCGTATAATTCGCCGTAGTTTTGACCGTAAATGCTTTAATCGCGTCAAGCACTGAGAGATCGAGAGAGCGACCTTGTCAAAACAGTGGATTATCCACGCTCCTGACTATTTTTTATATTTCCCGCGAGCGACACTGTCTCTCTGTTTCTTTCTCGATTTTCAAACGATTCAACGAATTATTTCTTTTTTACTGTAGAATTGTACGAACATTTTCTCTTTTATCTTAGTTCAACGAGTTTTTACATGCAGAAACGTTTTTGAAACATTTTTGTCACTTTTTATTAATTTTTTTTTCTTTTCCGTCAATTCTAAGAGAATGATATTGTTTTTTTTTTTTTTGAAATTCTATATTCGATCGATTTTGCCAAGAATTGGTATTTTCTTTTTTATCTCAACTTATTTTTTCGTCGATCATACAAAATTCAACGAGTTCTCTTTTGCAGAAACTTTTTGGAAACATTTTTGTGAATTATTTTGTGTGTGTGTGTTTTTTTTTCGAAATTCGATTTTCAATCGATTTTGGCAACGGTTGAGATTTTCTTTGTTATCTCAAGTTTTTATTCTCGTCGATCATTTTTTGTGAATTTTTATCCATTTTTTAAAAATTATTTTTTTTTTTAATCGAAATTCCGATCCCGATCGATTCTGGCAAGAGCCAGGATTTTTCGAAATTGGAATTCAACGTTATTTGGTTCGACGTTCGAGTCTAAATTCGAAAAAGAATCGCTGCGAGGAGGAGCGGATGCGGAAAAAGTGTTTCGTGTCAGTAAAAAGTTGCGAGGCAGTTTTTGCAAGTTGTCCCGAATCTGCAGTGAAGTAATATAAAGTTTATACTGGATGGAGGAGGAGATGGGTAAATTGTCTGCTCTGGGGAGAGAGAAACGAAGTACAAGGGGATGAAGAGATGCATCGTCGTGCGGGAGAAAGGGAGATGTGGCGCTTATTGGACCCTACCAACGTAATAACGACGATGCAAACGGAATTAATTTACGAGAAGGTTCCTCCGGAGCATCAGAAACAAGCGGAGTACATACGCGATAGAGAGGGAGAGCAACAACGTAGCACGTTTCATCGAGAGGAGTTGAGTATTAAGCAGCGACTATATAGTGTACAGAACGTGTGGTAGGCGTGAGAGCATATCCTCCTTATATCGATCGTCTGCAGAGAGAGAGAGAGAGAGAGAGAGAGTGCTCGGAGGGTGGCGTAAAGATATAAAGATAGAAAATCATGAGAGACACAGGTGCCGCGTTTAAACGTTTTTTTTTTCCTCCAAATTGTCAATTTTCTCAGTGGAAACTAGTGTCGATCTCATTTCCATTGCTCATGCAATAAGGAGAGTGAGTTTGGCGTTCTAGAAGAAGGTCATTGGCCCTCTGCTTGGCTCGGGAGTATAAAATTCGTCTGGACGAAAGGTCGATGATTAAATAAAAAGACAAACATCCTGGAAATTGTACGAGGAGTTGATCGAATTCGCGGTGTTTATACCAATAACGAGCTTAAAGTCATTGAGGAAAATAAAAGACGATCACTGATTTCCTCTCGAAACACACGCCTCCGGCCTGTTAATTTAATGGCAATTAGAGGATAATTAGGTTTCTGGGAAGGATCAATTATTGCGTTAACGAGGAAACAGAAGAAAATGGTGGAAAGGAAGTATCAGGAACGCTAATTCGAGATATCGAATGAACTCGGCTATTTTAAAGGGCCAAACTTGCCAGCAGCATTTCTCATTGTGCTACGGAGATTCTAAAGGGAAGGGGAAATATTGTAAGGGGTCGCTTACTGCCTGATGCTGGTTGGCTGGATTTCGTATGCCTTCCAACATGACAACATGCTGCGTTATCAAAATTATTGCTCTCGCCCTTTCCGACCAATACCACAAGCGCCCCCAGCTTCCCAATTCTCTCTCTCTCTCTCTCTCTCTCTTTCTCTCCCAGACTCCCTGCTCCATGAGCTCCGACGACTCCGAGGACAAGAAGAGGAACGGGGAATCTCGGGGTTGGTTAATTCAACGCGTTAACATTCGCAGGGCAGCCTGTGAGCCTCCGAATCCCTGCAAGCTGTGGCCTTCTCTGTACCCTCTCTGCTTTGTACATGTATTCATATTATTGCTTGGGGAAACGATGTCTCTGTTCCAGACTACACGACAACCATGCCATCTTGTACCAACCCCATGTTTCTCAACCCTTAAGGAACACCACCCAGTGCGATACTCGTGTCGGATCCTCCAAATAGATCTCGCAGTTATTCTGCTCGTAGGGACGCCAACTATATACAATTTCTTCTGTCGCATTTCCTCGAGTATGAGCAAAAATGAAAATGAATTTTTCTTTACAAATACACGTTCAATTTTTAGGGCGTCTGACTCTTAACTGTTCGGAAATCTCTTGATACTGAAAACAAAATTTCGTTGGGAAAAATGGATATTTCGTTCGATCCGTTCGACCGAACGTTTTTTTTTTGAGTAATCCCAAAAATTGTGTCATGGCGGCAAGAAATATTCTGGATAGTCTTTTCGGAAAAAAAATGTAGTAGCCCCAATCGTAAATTTTTCTGATAATTTCATTAGAAACCAAATGTCCGGCCAAAATAACGAAAATTTTGAAATAATCCAAAGAATATCGAGTTTACCGAATTCAACAAAATGTCGATGATTTTCAACAAAATTTTATTTCCAGGTCATCCATTTTGGATGCTGCAGTTTCATGATTGACTCGCCGCTCCGCGATGCCGAATAAATTTCTGAATTTCCATTGCAAAAATCCATCGACTTGTTGTCTCGAACCTGAAAAATGGCTACTGTGGCTTTATCGAGGAGCTCAGCAATAAGGAGCGTCGTGGAGAGGAACGAACAAGGTTTTGGAACGTTCATACACGATGGTACAATGTCCCATGGGAACGGACCTTAGGCCCTTGTGTTAGGAAGCAGCGGGAATGTGTTTGCGCTGATGTTGGTGAAGAGTTTGGCAAAAGGCGTTGGGCTGTGTCGTTGCAGAAGAACGTCACGTGCGTCTTCGAGGGTTTGGTACTGTTTGCATAACGAAAACATATTTGTAGGATTATTATGATTCGTTGGAGAGAGGCGAATCGCGGGGGGTATGTATCTGATCCATATTTATGTGTATATAGGAATCTGAAAGGTTCATCTCGAATTGGCGATCCGTGCGGATCGCCCAGAAGCTTTCCCGCACACTCGGTCCACTCTATATCCGTTTTGAAGCTCCAACGAAGGGAGGAGAGGACGCCACGTGTCTCCCTTTACACGGGCAGAAGCACGAAGACTGGAGAGATCTCATATTAGAGAGTATTATAGGTATTCTGTATTCTGTGGATATTCTACAGTGCTCTGTTGTACAGTTTCTCGTGTTGCTCATCTCTCCCGACCAGGAACGACCATTTTCCATCGAGTTATGACCGATACACGGCTGTGCTGCATAACCTCGCACTTTTATACACACACGGACCGAGAAATATACAGATTTGAGAATGTATGAGGATGGAGAATTGAAAAAGTCTTTTTTGTAGCTGACGCACCAGCGGAATCGGGAGCAAGGGCCACCGGCTGAGAGGACCGAACATCCGCAGCATCCGCCGTGTCATCCATCCCGTTAAAACAATATCGAGCTTGTAATATTGCCACAATCAGAATTTATCTCTCCGGCACGAGTTAATATCGAGAAGGAATATTGTTTGTATATTTTGTTATTTGGCAGCCTCGAAAATGTCGACATTTTTTTGATCCTCGGCCAGGACGTGGTAGAGGGAATGATAAAATTTTCAAATTTCCAAAAAAATAGGTCGGTACATGCTTGGGTGACCGTTTGATCGATTTTTTCTGAGAAATATTAAAAAAATCGAATTTTTCATCTTTCGAAATTGTTTCACGTGTCTCTTGTGCATTGAACACGTAGATTTTGGGATGCCAGTGTCCGAGAAAGATGAAGAGTCGAAAAAAGGGGAGACAGAGGCCGAAGGTTGGAAGGTGGAGCGTAAAAGGGTATACATGATCGATATACATGCGTGCTGGGTGTGTATATATGTGCGCTAATAGGTATATAAGATACAGAAAGTATATGGTGAGGAGGAAATCTATGGTGGATGGTGTTGAGGATGAACAGCAGCTCGCGCGGTCTCCAACTCTTTCACTCCTGCTTCTCCGGGGCTGTTAATCTCTTTCTCTTACTCTCGCGGCCGCGCTTGGCTATATATATATATATTTTTTATCTTTCTCTGGTTTCTTGGCGGCGCGGCATGGCACGACTTTAGCCTTACCGCCCTGTAATCATCGCGAGTCAGTGGCGGCGGACGCTAATTATGTTTCATAACACTTCTTACCCCCACCTAATATCCACTCCCTTAAAGGCACCTCATCATTTATTTACATCATATTTATCCCGGGGGATACGCTCTTCCCTTTTCCTCCCTACATGCCTCCCTCTGTGTCTGTGTGTGCTCTTCATTTATATATAAACATATTAGACACGACGTCGCTACCTTATGTACTTTTATTTTCTATACAGGAGAACAGAGGCCATGCAAGAATGCTCCAGCTCGCTGCATGAGTTTGGGTACACGAGAAGACTTTGACTCCTCGCGAACCCATTTCCGTACGACCGATTTTACCCTTCGATCCTAAACGTATATGTTCCTTTATATATCGATGTATTAATAATCTTTTATACACATGTGTATGTGGAGAGAGAGAGAGAGAGAGAGAGAGAGAGAGGGAGCTTGGTTTTTCGCTTCTGATGCTTCTGCTGCGCTGCCAATTTTCGGAGCAAAAAGCGTGAAACATGACCCGGGGTGCCGCACTTGTCGATGATCGTCCCGATGGCCGATCATCTTCTCTGCGCCTCTCTCTCTCTCTCTCTCTCTCGCTCTGCGAAAGCAAAATCTCATTATCCATGTTCTTTGCGATAGTCTCTCACTGCATATCTATAGAGCTTCAACATTTTTCCCAGAGACCTTGTTTTTTCTTTTTTTTTCTTTCGATTCTCATTCGATTTATGTTGGTACGCAACGCTGCAACAAATTTTCCCATAGTTTTCTCGTACTCGTCGATCAGACGTTACGCTCAGGCGTACGAGCGTTTTTTTTCGGTTTCATGTTAAATGGTTTCTTGCTCGCGTATGGTTTCGTGTACGTGCCATTTTTCGTTGCGTTTCCTTTTTTTTTTTTTTTACCTTTTTAACGAGTTTCTTAGAGTGTGGACAATAAATTGCCCATGGAAATGAATTCTCTTTCCGGGCGCGTATGGGGTTCCTCGATAATTAGCCTGCTCCAGGCAAGGATCGATATCTTTCGGTTATTCGAGCGAGCCTGCATACCCATTAGTGTCAATTATTTTCTCACATGGTTTATGCCTTTTTGTTCGGTTTTAATGCGATCGGGACAAGACTCCAAGCTTTTCCTTATCTTTATGTGCTTTGTGGCTATTTGGACAAGCTCCTCGCAACGCCACATGTACATGAACGAAGCCTCAAACCTTCTGCCCCGCGCACATCCTTTGCCGGAAGTTAATTAGGAGCGAGAACGGTTATTCGATTAATTCTACGCTCCTACGCTTCTCTCTCGCTCGCTCTCTCTCTCTCTCTCTCTCTGCTACTGCGCTCTCGGTACTTCACGACCAGGAGACACACCGACGATCGTTCGCGCAGTCTAGCCTCCCGTACGTATCGGAGAATACACCGGGAAAGCTAAGAAGAGAGAGAGAGAGAGAGAGAGAATGAGTGAGAGACTCGTTCACGAGAAGGATTTTCGGATTAGCTTTCCTCGTGTGGAGTTTTCGAGAGCTCCGCAACGTCCGGGTGCCAACTGTGATGCTTTCCCTTCCTCGAGCACCACCAACTATATTCCCAACTCTCCGCCACTCTGGCGCTTATCCAGATATCCATTTTCTCGCTCACTCTCTCGCAATATCGTCCGGGGAAAAGCTTCTCGAAAGACTTCCATTCAGCCACACTAAATTGGTAGCACTTCTGCGACCCAACGATTAAGTGGTCTTAGAAACGAGCCAACCCTATCTTTCCTCATTCACTCTCCTGCTCCTGCTCTGCCCGACGTTTATTCTTCTTCTTCGCTAATTTACCGCACAGTCAGTTATTCTCAACTCGTTACGTGGCGTCGTGATTATTCGAGATCCCGGTGTCGGACATTTTTTTCATTATTTCGACGAAAAAACCTTGCCAGAGTCTGGGAAATTGAAATTTTTCGGTGATTGCAAAATTTTCGTTCTATTTTTTTTCATCATTTTTTCGAAAATTTCGAGAATTTTTCTCTATGACGGGAAAATAAAGTGACACGAGTCTAGGGAATTGATTTAATCTTTCAGGAACTTGAAAGATTATCAATTTTTTTTTCTTTTCCTGAGCATTTATTGCTGTGGAGAATTAATATTGATTTTTGAACAAGTGCGAAAATTTCTGCATTTTAGTTGATTTTTTTTTCGCAAATTACACGTTGCCGGGTTAATTAGAAAAGTCTGGAGATCGAAAAAGTTGTTTTTTTTTTTGTCGGACGCAGTATATGCAGGAATATATATTGCGCGGCTTGGATAATTTACTAATTGCTGGGAGGAAGACGCGGCAGCCTCGAGCGAAACTTCGTCATAAATCATAGATCGCCCGTTCCCGCCTTGATATTCGTCCTTGGACAGCGATATGTGAGAATTTTCTGCAACGTTTTTCACCCCCAAGTGTTTGAAACCGTAACCCCGCCGCGGTATGGGCTCGCATCGCGGCGCTGCGCGGTTTCGTCCGGGGGATCGAAATGGAAAATGCGATTTTGGGGAAAGTTTTTTCTTTGCGAAATTTTGTCGATTTTTTGGCATTTTTTGAAATATTTTTCGACTTTCCCCGGCGCGTTCGAGCTCTTGAGGGATTTTTTTGAATTTTTTCTATAAATAAACGGTTGAACGTGGAATTTTGCGGATGAAATTTTGCAGGAGGGATGAATTTCGACGATATCGAGAGAGCGCGCGGCTTTTGGACGTCGGTCTGCGGTGCTGCGATTTACCGGGCATTTTCATATGCACGTAATACGCGGAGGAAGAGAGAGAGAGAGAGAGAGAGAGAGAGAGAGAGAGCGAGAGGCCGACACGTCGTGTGTTGGTGCGGCGGCTACCTAAACCTCAAAACTTGGATCCGATCGTGTTATACGATCGATCGATCATCGAGAGTTTTGACAGGTTCGTTTTGTAAGTCGAGAGGGTATATATGGAGCGTCCCCGCCCCTTTTCCTCTGGATATTGAAACGACGCGGGTGTATAAACGTGCAAGTTATAAACACGTACGTATATACGCGCGGTCCGAGGGTATACAAAGCCAGGCGAAGCGCGTGTCTCATAATATCGGCAAATAATGAATATAGCAAAAAGCGGATAAATCGCGAGCAATCAAAACGATGTAATTTCCCAAATTTCATACCGGAGTATTTTTAATCATGCGGGAGTGCTCAAATCTCGAAGCGAGAAGAATGGAAACGAAAAAAAATGGCCCAGCTTGGACGAAACTGTTCGACCAAACGTTTTTTTTCTTCGAATAATTCCAAAAATTGTGTCCATGGCAGTAAGAAATATTCTGGAAAGTCTCTTGAGAAAAAATTTCTATTCGTTCCAATCGTAAATTTGGCTGATAATTGCATTAGAAATGAAATGAGCTGGCAAAATAAGGAAAATATTGAAATAATAAAAAAAAACATTTATTTCACCGTGTTGAAAAAAATGTCGAGAATTTTTATTTCCAGTGTATAGCGAGTAACCTTTCCGAATATAATTTCGAGGTTGGTGCTACTGGCGCGTACAGTCGTCGCAGATTAGCGGATGAATGAGAAGCAGGCCCTGGTTGGAGGTGAAATGCCCAGTAGCGAACAGAAGCCGGTGACTTTTAAGCGCGCATTATTGAGCTCAGTTAACAGCAAGAGCAGCAGCTAGCTCGGGCTCGCGGCTCTCGTCAAAGGCTCCATTTATGTTTTTCGAGTGTTTGGAGACTGTCGGAGCGTCACGCGAGCCTGTTTAACTCTCGGCTACCACCTTCGGCTTAGTACATACGTGTATATGTGTGGACTAATGTATAAGATACTTAAAAAGACGTTGGAGCTAATATAGCACGTCTGCATGTCGGTTGTACTCGGTGTGCCAATCGGGCATGCTCTATTTTTCATCATCTCGTTTTTTCGTCTCTCTCGAAAGCCTTTTCGAGCTGCTCGGCGTGTCAGAAATGCGTTTTTCACGTTTTTTTTTCATTTCTTTGAGTTGGCGATCTATTCAGGGGCCATTACGATCCATCGAGTGGAAGAATCGCCGACTAATACGTGCTAAATCCTGCTATAGAAGGTATAATCTAGTCGGAAGAAGCAGGCCCGCGATGAGGAGGCACATATGTTGCAGACACGATGCATATCAAGAAAGCCGATAATAATAAATGCGGTGTGCGTGCGTGACTAGATTCTCGTTGGCGTTTCCTTGTTGTTTAGCGTCGTGTGCCGCGGCCAATTTTTCGTGCGATGTATTCTCGCCTCGGTCTCGAATTATTACCTCTAACAATTTTTTTTCATACTTTTTATCCAATTTGGCTAAATAGACTCTGACGACGCGACCACGAACTTTCAAGGATCGATCATTCTTCTAGTGTGAAATTTTCGAGGAGCAGGCGTCAATCACCGCTTTGGCTTTGCATTGTTGGCCCTCGCCAATGGCTTGTTGTACGGTTGCTTTGTCAGCTTTTACAATTCTTCGCCTGCTCTTTTGAGGCTCCTTAGTCGTTTCTGACCACGAAATACTACGAGCAACTGCAGAGAGATCCTCTTTAGAAACGAGAGCCCCGAGAGTTTTCGTCCAGAGGGTAAAGCCTCAATTGTCCGCGGGACTAAATAATGCAACAATGAGTTCGATCGAAACTCCCAGAAAAATGGATCTCTAGTAAATTTGACGTAACAAGGGAGCCTGTATAGCACGAGTCCGTTTGCCTCTTGCTAGCAGGCACCGAGCCATTCAAATCCTCGTAATTATTTCGTCACAATTAATGGAATTTTTATTCCAACCTTTCTCCAAACTTTCGACGTTTTTTTGACAGCAGAAAAATAGGGAGAGAAAATAAATGGAACGTTCTTTGTCATGGGGTGAAAAAAAAAATTGGTTCTCGACTCGGGGGCTTGTCTCTTTTTTATTATTGGAATGTTTGAATCTTCGGCGGAGCTGTGGGATAGTTCTCGCGTATCGGTAACGTCGATCGAATTGGGCACGAATGAGAACGCGACAAGAAGCTCCTGATCGTCAAAGGAACGAGAGATCGAAATGAAAGAAATGAAGAGTCGCGACTCGTTCATGAGGCGGAGGAGTATCTAAAGGCGAACACACATGCTCTTTCGGAGAGCATGTGAGCAACTACCATGGAGGCTGCTGTGCGGAGCGATTTGTCCGGATCAGCGTCACGGTCTAAGGAGATTATAGAGGCATGGTCACAGGCTGACTTTGGTCTGGTATCTCCGCGGAGCTCCGGAGGATGAGCAAGTAGTACTGGAGAGACTTGGACCAGATATTTATTTCTGGGATATAAATATACATGCAGGCGCGAGAGTGCTCTCTGGATATTTCTCGCTCTGGCTGATAATCGAACGCCCGCGAGAAAGAGACTCGCCTTGTGTCCTCTAGAGTGTGATTGACGCGGATGCTCGAGACATTATCCGCAGGAATCACAAACGCGTTGATGAGTCAACGAAAAAGAATCGGATTCGGTGTTCGGCCAAATTTGAATATTCACCCGGACAAAAAAAAAACTCATTGTGACGTTTTGACTGAAAACAAAAATTCCGGTGGCAAAGATGGATATTTTTTTCGAATAATCGAATAATAATAAAATAATTTGGCTGACGATTCCGTAAGAAATCAAATTGACTGCCAAAGTGACGAGACTATTTAGTTTATCGTGTTCAAAAAAATGTCGACGATTATTAACAAAATTCGATTTGCAATGTTTCTTTATTTTTTCTTCCTTTGAGAGGTTCAAGGGCGCAACAGTTAAAAGACAGACATATACTGACCCGCACGAAGGAAGAGGCGACGTTACTGCTTAATATGAAAAGTATAGTAACTCGGGATAATGTAGATCGGGAGGAGGGAGCAGAGGAAGCGACGAGGAACGGAGGAGGAGTGTAGGTAGCGGAGCGTGGGTGATGCCTCCAGGGCGGCGTAAAAGATTTTTATCCGAGCGAGTAGCTCCTTGCTACATGTCGATTTAAAAAGCTAACTTTTCCCATTACCATATATTTAGGTTAACACGTGATGCGTATCGCGAGGAAGCTTAACAGCGGGAGGAGCAGGAGCAACACGAGAGAAACAGCAACGGCGAGAGGGGGGGGGGGGGATGAAGGAGGACGAAAAAATAAGCTTTTCCTTTGCCGGATGCGCACCCGTCGCGCGGGGTTTAACAACCTGTCTCTTATCTCGGTGATGTAATAACACGGTTCCTATATTTACGAGTCCCAAAATAATGGCAAGCGCACGGGGGAAAGCTCCGAGATAAGAAGATGAAAAAAAAAAAAAAGGATATTTCGAGCTCCGGAAATAAATGCGACGTGATCTCATCGAGGGCGAGTTTCGTCAAATTTTCCATCAAATTCCGCGATAATGAGGTTCAAGTAAAAAAGCAAAAGCACCGACGCACCGCATTTAATTCTCTCTCATAATCTAGAAGCTTTGTAAGTTCTCAAAGAAGAGCCGCCGCCACCGGCCGTTTCCGGTCGTTCGGTCCTTCCGGCCATCCTCGCTCTCTCCTCTACTCATCCACGTCTGTTTAGTCTTGCCCTCTGTCCCTCCTCCCTCCTTCGCTCGCTACCTATACGCTGCCATTTTAAAAACTCGGCTTTTTTTATTGCGTTTTCGAGCTACGAATAAAGTTGTGGAGGTTTATTATCGTTATTAGACGAATTATGATCAGGTGAAGAGAGCCAGACGATGCTTGGCTGGGTCCGCGTCGAGCGTTTACTCTTATTAGATCGAAAAAAGACTTCAAAGTCCGCGGAACTATACACCGGCGAGTATAAACATGTGGAGAACTCGAGGCAGTTTAAAAGGTGTAGAAGGATAGACTGGCCGCCATTTTATCGAGCAAATAACATCTTTGAGCTCGTAAACTTTCGTTCGAAACAAATAAAACGTGTGGGTTATGGCTGGGGCCGTTTGTCGCGAAATAAGAGAAACGACATTTTCGATCGTCAAAGACGTCAGTTGGATCGAAACATTTCGGAGGAGGAGGCAGTACAAAAAAACGACTCAATTCACTTGGCAATCGAAACGGCGAGCGGCCATGTTGTTTGGTACAAAAGTTTGCCACCAGGCGTCGAGCCATCTCCGTCCTTCCGGAAGCGAATTCATCATGCCCCGGGATTACGAGGAATGCAGCCACCATTTTTTTAGCTGCAGTCGTCATCCCGAACATGGTTCGCTCGGTAAAAACGTAACGTCCCGTTAGTTATTGCGGATAAAAAGTTCAGCTTTTTTAGTGCAGACTATTCCGGATGTTTGTTGGTAAAGAAAAATAATACAGCTCACGTTGATGCTCCTTCGATCGACGAGCGTATCTTTCACGGTCCGATAATAAGCGCGTATTGCCAAAGCAGGACAAAGAAGAACAGAGCGCGTTAAAAAATAAGGCAAGGAGAAATGATTGTTAGAATGTTTTGTTTTATCTGGATTGTTGGCTTTCATAATACTCTCGGTATAGCACAAGGCACATCTTCATTTTTCGCGGTCTAATTGATCTCGCGCGGTGCGCCACTCGTGACTAATGTTGTGGCATTAAGGAAAATGCCAAGATAATCGTCTCGAGAGTGAGAATAATCAATGCTGATGTAATAAGCACTGGGCAACTTTAAACAGACAAGAGTCGAGGCTAGTCCGACATTTTTCAATGCTGCATTAATCACAACCTCACCGCTATTTCTTTTATCCCATCATTTTATACAGCACACTTCCATTATAAGAAATACAGCTGTTTCGCGCTCTTTTCCCTCGTGGCAGTTTCACCGGAGCTTCACCGAATACGTCTCAAGGTAGTAAATGTTAGTACTCCTTGCCATCTCCCGTTCTATATTGCTGATGTTTTTCTACTACCAGAGCAACGAGGAAGTGCTCCTATAAGAATGGCAAAAAAAAAAAAAAAAAACAAAAATACTGTTCGCCCTAGCACCCTTCTTTGCGAGTGATATATTCACCCGCCAGAGTGCCACTGCATGAGAGGCACACTGCGTAAATGGAAGCTCCAAGCTCGCAGTTAGCAAGTGGATGTGGAAGTCCAGGAGAGATGGACGGTTTAAGGGAACGTCTCAGTGTAAAAATTGCAAAAGAAAATATTTTTTTCTTGCATCATCGAATAGTCTACACTGTTATGAGCATTCTCTTTTATTTGCAAATCGGAATTCGAATTATGACGGTCTCTACAGTTTTTCAAAACGGTGGCCGTCTCTGAGAAAGAGTTTTCGACCTAATTGATTTCAAATTTTGACAGGAGCTTAATTTTTGAAACCTTATTTTTTTTATTTTTTTTTACAAAAAACTGCAAAAAAAATGACTGTTGATCTGTTTGGAATTTTTGTCTCAAATCGAAATTAAAGCTGCAATGGTCGCCACTATCGAGGACCTTTTTTCAACACTCTATATAATCTTCTTAGAGAATTATTTGGACAATAAATCAGGCTGAAAAGCTTGCCCTAAGCATGAAAAAAAAAAAAAAATAGCGAAAATCAGTCATTTTTCAGAGTCAGACCGAGACGTTCCCTTAAAGCGGACGATCAGTTTGAGGGGATGAAGTGCGTTATTGACTTGGGGAATGCTTTCGAGGCTTTTTGGGCTTGATTAGTCTCGGTGGAAAGTGGATCTGGGACTGGAGGACGTGCGTGGTTTGGATGATGGATTAATTGGAGCGAACATTATGAAAATCTTGATGGGGAGTTGGGACTAATTTAGCTACCGGAGTAAATGTGACGTGCATGTGGAAGGTAAAAAAATTTATAGGGGATTTGGATTCTCTGGGTTTTGTTGTTGATGAATGCGTTGTATGATTTGCCATTAGGCGAGGATCCCGAATCGGTGGATGCATCGATTGGTCGAAGAAAAATGTTGATTGTGGAGTCTCTGGTGGTCTGGGGTTCCTTCTCTGCTGGAATAATCCTATACGCGGGCGCTTACACATCGGAAACGGTGCTCAGTCAGCCCGCCCAACGCCCAACACCCACTCCTGGCTGCCCTTCTCTTGATTCTCTTGATCCAGCGTGGGAGGCGCGTTGCCGGGCGGCAATGCCGTCCCGCGTTTAAAGTCCGAGAGTAAAACAATAAATTGCTACTGAGCCCCAAAGTTGTTCAAAGGCAACGTGTGGAGGCGCTGCTCTCTCATATACTCGCGGAAGGGAGGAAAAGCGGCCCCTGTCAGCAATTGCCTCTTCTCTCAAAAGCAAGAGAGCGAGAGAGAGAGAGAGAGTGTCCTTCGCAGTCTCTGCCGCGAGTCGTAAGAAAAAATGGCAGCTGGTGCTAGAGCCCCGTATGTGTGTGGCAGGGCTGCGGATGGCGCGTCTATGGAGCGGCAGCTTGCACGTACGCGAGGGACGATATACGGAGCCCTGCGTATATGAGAACGAGTTGGTGGAAGTATGAAATGCTTCGATGCTGTCCGTACGTGTACACGAATCGTCTGTCGGCTTCAACGCTACTCGAGAGAAGAGAAAATGTGGAGGTGGATAGTGGTTTCCGCGCTGTATCGAGTGCCCTAGGAAAGAGGAGGAGGAGGAGGAGGAGGAGGAGGAGGAGGACGCTACCGGTACTCGCGAACGTTCGCACGTACACGCTCGCTCTTCAGGATCGTGTTATTCCTCTCTTTTTCCATCTCACTGGATCGTGCCAGCTCTTTCTCCCGCCGAGTTTCTCTGCGCTGGATGCCACTTGGCAGGATATCGTTGCAGCGTAACATGTCGTGGAAGTGGCACACGGCGGCGGTGGTAGAGAGAAGCATTCGAGGAGTACATAACGTTTTGGTATCGGAGTCTGAATGTGCGGAGAGAAGGAGCGTATAGAAGGTTAGGAAGAAGAAGGTGGAGGGGAAGAAGAGGAGGCTCCTTGGTGAGTGGCGGTTGGATCGAATGGGCGTGAACTTAGTGACGGAGCAAGCTCCGCCGGGCACGCCCTCGAAAAGAGCCGGAACACGCGCCGCGCGGTGTGCATCGTTCTTTCACCGGGCTCTGTTGGAACTTGTGCGATGATGGTGGGGGATGTGCGGGGGGCCGGAGCTGACGAGAACCATCCCGCCGGCATCGCGGGTCAGTCTGTCAGGCAACCGGTCTGTTACTCGGTCCGAAGCCCGATCGTCGTCTGTCCACGGCTTATTTCAACCGGGCGACAGCAGAGGCGGCGGCTTCCGAACTTCCTTCATGTCTTCTCCATCGCCGCCACTTTTACCACCACCACCATCATCACCACCACCACCACCACCACCACCACCACCACCACCACCACCACCACCGCCGCGACCACTACCACCCGCGTGATTTTTTTTCCTTTTGCTCTTAAACTACCCCCATGAGAACGGGTTACGCGATCTCTCCATCAACGAGGACTACCGCGACGATCGCACTCCCGATAACTCGTCGCGTCCAGTGCTGCATTAACATCGTGTCGCCTACTAACGAGAGATTAACCATATGACACCTTAACTTAGTGTGTATTGTGCCTTGTTGTTGATTTAAAAAAAGAAAAGTGTCGTTCTACGTTTCGCGCCAAGATCGTCAAGTGTTTTGGCATTTGGATTTCTACCACTTGGTCAAAGTTTTGCTTGGTAAAATGACGAGGTGTAGGATTGCCGGGTTCGAGGCTCGCATTCTCGTGTTTTGACTAGCAAGTCCCAAAAAATAGCGACTCCTCGTGAATCGTTAATAATAAGTGCTCCGTATAAGATCCCGAGCGCGTTAACTCGCAAGTGTCAACGTCTCGGTAAATAAGTTGTTGTTGTTTTTGGTGAAGGAACGCGAGGTGCGAAAAGGAGTGCGGTGGGTGATGTTGCTGGAGTCGCGAGGACACGCCGGTAGGAAGCAGAGAAACGGTCTGACGCTGAGTTCTTACGGCGGCATCGGGGGTGTCGCTGGCGGCGTCGGGGTCGGTCCCGGCGTCGTTGGCGGCGTTGGTGTACATGGTGCCGGTAGCGAAGAGGACGACGAAGACTCGAGATCATTGTTGCTCGGGGCTGTTGCAAAATTATCGACGGATACAGGCCCGACGACAACAACAACGACGATGCCGACGAGTCCGGGCGATTGTACGCGAACGGATCATGAAGGAGAGGACTGTAGCTCGAGTCCTTCGCCGAACAATAGTCTCTTGAACAATTTGAATAACAATTGCAGCAACTCGAATCGACAGTGCGCGACAGACTTTAGTATAGCAGCGATAATGGCAAGAGATTCGCGTCAGCAGCAGCAGCAGCAGCAGCAGCAGGAGCAGCAGCAGCAGCAACAACAACAACAGACGCAACAGCAGGAACAACAAAGCCCAAACCATCACAATCATCATCATCATCATCACCATCACCATAGACACTCGCAGCAACAGGCCGTCGGAGGTGGAAAGCTTCATCAGCATGGTGAGTCTCGGAGCCAAGGAAGATTCGTCGGACTCGCGTGTGCGAATAGACTTAATAATAGAATAAGATAGCTTGTAATTCATAGATAGCCAGTAGCTAGGAACATTTCAGTATCAAGCCCATTGATTAATGATCCGGGTGATTAGGTAGGTTAATTAGTATGATTGGAAAGATCGAGCCAAGTTTTCGCATGAATATATTTTATAAAAGAGTCGCTTAGTGACTTGATCGTCGCGGCTCTCGGCAAAGAGGCAAAAGTCTTACCTGCTGTATCAAGTGTCTCTAATAACTCTAATCTGTATATCTCGCGGAACATGTCTATGATACCGGTTGTTAGAAGTTAACGTCCGACGGGAGTGAGACATGGGCTTTCTATAAAGGCAGCAGCAGCGTGCGCGTGTAGTAATAGTCTCGTCCAGGAATTGTGGAGATTATCGGTGCCGTTACATGCTCAAAAGAGACACACATCATTCTCCGCGCGATGATGGTGAAAACGACGGCATTAATTAATCGGGCTATTGCGGCTGTAACGGGCGGCCTGTGTGGCAATGGGCGCTACACACGCTCGTTCAAGGAGTCTCCCATGTTTATATTTTATTTTGCGTGCATATATACGTGTGTACGATTGGGTATACATTGCCGAGAGATATAATAGCATCGATGCAATGACGATGTGATATCAGTTTTTATTCGCTGTAAAAGGTACGTTCACGCGACACAACTCAACCGGAGACATGCACGTGATAGAGAAGAATCGTCTTTGTTAATGCTAATTGCGACCGGTAAATCCCTGTTAATCAGTGAATATACCATAATTACGAGTCACTGCTGCGATGATAGTGCTCGGCAGTCCAGCAAGGATGAATGCATCCACATCTCCCACCACTAACCAGCACCACCACCACCACGACATTTGCTAGAGTCTCTTTCCACCTCGGGATCGCGCAGCGTGTGAGTGCAATAACGTCGAGTTTTACGATGCCTTCTCCTCGATCTTGTTGGCACGAAGGGATAAGGCTGACGACACTCTGCGCGCGGTACATCAGCAGCAGCAGCAGCAGCAGCAGCAGCAGCAGCGAGTGGCTAACAAATCTTCCTTCTCGATTCGTCCTTTTATTGTTGGCCTCCGAAATATATCCCTGTCGTTCAGCCGGATGGCTAGCAAAAGCGTTTCTTTTTCCATTCCAACAGCTCGATCCGCTTGAATTTATTGAAACACTTTGCTCTGGTAGTCTTTGCGCAAAGATCCGTGACAATTTACGGATGTGAATGAAGTTCGTCGCGGGCGAATAGAAATAAAAATTAAACGACCCGCCAGAGCAGGAGAACATCTTTGGGCGCACGTGGCATTGGCTTTCATTAACGCGTCTCAAATGCTCGTGCCCCAAGCGCGACCGTCTCGGATGTAATAAATAGCCAATGACTTAGTTAAGCGACGACGACGACGACGACGACGACGACGAGGACGAAGATGAAGAAGAGAAACGGAAGGGCGAGAATCAAGTGGGTTTAGAGGACTTCACTCTGTACTGGGTGACTGCCACAATGAAAGAAAGAGAGAGGCAGAGGTCTGCTCTGTCGAGAGTGTAAAGTCACGACGAATTCGCGCGCGCGCCAGGTCAGGTCTCTGAGGTTTCTGCAGAGAATACCGTCGCCAACCGGTCAGCAGCAAAATGAAAGGCAACGGCTCGACCCCTCAGCAACATCAGTGGATCACGAGGTAGACAGAGCGAGAGGGAGAGAGCCGGAGAAATAAGCTACAGCAAAAAGTGATAAAGGTCCAGTGTGGAGTCTGAACGCGCGCGTATTGAGGAAGCCGAAGCGAAGAATGCGAGAGACGTGTGAGCTGAGGCCGGACCAGCAGCAGCAGCCAAAAAAAGAAACAAATAAGGAAGAAGCGAGAATTCCGAGCTGCCGGTTGGAGCGGCAATTCCTAATAAATTAATTCCAACAGGGACCCAACACTTTCGGGAGGGTCCCGATGGTAAATCGTATAATGTTTTGTAAACAAGCGGTCATTGGGTTGTCGCCAGCAGGAAGATCGTGCTCCAACAAAGCCCAACACAAAAGAACACACTAAAAAAAGGAAAGATGAGACGGGTAGATAGCGAAGGTGAAACGGATAATGTGACTCGGTCCATGATGACCACATGCGTCGCCAAATATTCCAATTTAAACCCCAAAAACATATTCCCAATGATTTATTTACGAAACAATTACGCGTAATCATGAAGCAAATTTAATTTGCGATTCTTACCGGATGTAGAATAAAGAATGGTCGTCTGATCGCCTGATGAATTTACTTTCAACCCGATTTCTTCATCGTGCGGATGAAGCTGAAGTTTGCAACGTTGCAACAATTTAACGAAGAATATTTTATTTGCAAGCTTTGTAGTGTGCCCTCAAAGTAGAAGAATCGAAGAGTGTTCAGGATTTTTTTATAGATTTTTCATTGCAAATAACGTTTTGTAAGATTACCTGGATCTTCAGCGAGCCACGATAAACCGGAGTGGTGACAAAAAAGGGATAAACTGAATGAAGCTTGCAACTTTGGAATCGCACGAAAAATATTGATTTTTATTGATGATTTGTGGAATTTTCAAATTGATTCAAACTTTTCGAGCTGATGTACTTTTTGGGTCGCGAAAATCGATCGTTTTATCGTCACAATTAAATTCTGCAATTGGATAATAAGCATCGCCGAGGAAAAAATATAATTTCGTTGGATTGTAACGATGTAAACTTGAACGTCGTTAATAATTGATCGGGTTAAGATTGGAACACCGTCGAGGTCACTTTAATGAAACTTTATGGGTTTTACCTCAGCCAGGAAGAGTTGAGCGACGCACAACGAGTCCGTCCAGCTGAAGGATGGAAAATGGAGCGGTACATCGCAAAGTTATGGAGTTTAGCGTACATCGTAGGTAGATAACGGGGGGACTGCTCGCGGTTTGATATTAGCAGGGTCAGCGACGGGAGACGGGACGAGAAAATAATGTAGAAAATTGGCTGGTAGTGAGGCGGGGAAGAGTGTAAAGTGTGTCTTTTAGTTGGTTAGTGTGTATGTGCGGGCCACGTGGATCGGTTAGCCATTATCGTCTCATAGCGATGCTGTTGGCGTAGAGAGAGGGCGCGCTCAAGCGAACGCGGGGGTCTCTCTTGGTCTCTCTGTAATTTAGAACCCGATAACCTTTCTTTCCGTGCGTTTCGCGGCCTCTTGAACGGCCTCGTGCGCACCGCGGTCTCTCTTTTGGCGCGATGCACGCGAGCTCTTCGACGGCAGTTAAAATTGTATAGGATCACTGCTTTATGCAACGTGTGTTGGTGTGTGGAGCTCGGCAACGACTCGGCAAGTTAACGGCACATCGTATCGTCTCCTTTTGTCCTGCGAATCACTTTTTTTCTCTTTCTCTCTCGTGCTCCTCGGGTTTTCTCTCGTTACTCGCGAGGATGTGCACGAGGAGGAGACACTCGCGCATGAATGGAGAATAAAGTTTCGATTAAATAGCCGTGTCCAGCTGTTATAAGGAGCAGCAAGAGAGAGAGAGAGAGAGAGCGGGGCAAAGCCTCGACTCCTCCTGGTGCATGTGTTCGCTGCCAGAGAAAAACGATATAAATCTATTTAACCCATCAGCGGTCCAGTGACGTCTAGCCTCAATCTCTGACGCTCTGACGTTCAACATTCATCGCTTGATGAGCCAACTTTTTGCACCGATCGTTATTTTCTTCGCTCTTTTATGTCTTTGCCTTCACTCCATTTGTATTAATGGACTCCGGCGTATATAAATGGCTATTTATTTTCCTGGCTATCGATGACGTTGACGGAAATTCATTTATTTTATTCCGCCGCAACGCATTTTCTCATTAAGCTCCTCTGCTTTTTTTTCTGTCATTAAGAAACACACTCGATCGTAATTGTGAAAAGAAAGGAATTTTTTTTGAAAATCGATAAATTTTCGTGATAATTTTCGAAACTGCTCGTTCGGCAATGAAAACAAATCGAGCAGGCGTTTGCTATATAGCTGACACGACAAATCGGTTGCCCGCGGAGAATTAAGCAAGATGTCTGACTGTCAATGAATTAGCTGATGGTCGAGCCCCCTTGTTTAATTCGCTGGTGCATGATACACGCGGCGGCGTATATACACGGGGGACCACACAGGGGAGTATGACAACACAATATTATGGGGGAGGCAGCAAAAGACTGTGCTGTTCTCCCTTTTTCTTTCTCTCGACTTGATCAACGGGCTCGTGTGTATTTCGCCACGTCATCATCGGAGCTGCAGTTACTCTCGCTCCGGGTCCACGAGCCACGCGTGCGAGTCATTGAGAGTCGGTGTGTTTTTTTTCTTCTTTTTTTTTCCTTTTTTTGATGCACGTCGAGTTGCAGGTTTTCCTCGGAACTTGGTCGAATGTTTCCCGAGCCCTGGCAATTCATTCATGATCGATATTGGCTCGAGTGCAATAATTTCCCGAGCAGCTCGAGGCTGCAGAGAAAAATTGGCGGTGACGTGTCTTTTTGGCAGAGATAAATGTATAGAATTTCCGAGCCAACGGACAGATGTTAAGCGATTGAATTCTCAATGGGACAGCAGTCGAGAGGAAAATGTCGCGCTCTTTTTCCAAGACTGCAAATTAAATTCTCTCCAAAATCCTCGACATTTCGTCGAACACGATAAAATATATATTTTTTTAAATTATTTCAAAATTTTTGTTATTTTGTTAGTACATTTGGTTTCTAACGGAATTGTCAGCGAAATTTACGATTGGAACGATTAAAATTTGCTTCCGAAGAGACTTTTTTGGATATTTCTTGCTGCAATGATACAATACTTGGGATTATTATAAAAAAATATCGTTTAGTCGAACGTATCGAACAAAATATTCATTTTTTCCAACGAAATTTCATTTTCAGTGAATATTTCGTGCGAGTTTAGTTTGGCGGATATTTGTTAGGACGTCTGCCGGAAGTTGCAAAGTGGCTATGCATACGTAAGAGAAAAAATGACTTGCATATGTGGAAAGGAGAGGGGGTGATGATCCAATTACGAGGAAGGATGTGTAATGCGGTTTGGGTGGTGTGTTTGATTTTTGTTGCTCTCTCGCTCTCTTTTGACGAACTCATCGCTATGGGTCGTGCGAGAGTATTTGATTTTGATGTTTCCTTCAGCTGTATTCGAGTCGCGGCTCTCTTGGAAAGTAATTCTTCGCTTTGAACGTTGGCGAAGCTACACAAAGTCTTGACGTTCCTTTCCTCTCCATCTCTCGTAGTCGTGGCGGCATTTTTTGTTGGTTTTTCATTTATTTTTTGGAGAAACTGCAACAGTTCTTCGCTGAGGCAGCAGCAGCAGCAGCAGCAGCAGCAGTTGAATTTGTGCATCTGAGAACTCTCGACGAAAGTCCCAACAGCAAAAGGCACACTCGGAGGGGCATAAATGTTTCTCCCTCGTAAATAACGTCCCACACGTCCGGTAATACCGGTGGTGGATGTCTCTCGCTGCTTTAGCTACGTAGGATCGAGTATGCGCTTAATACTTAAACAGAAACGGGAGTATAAACGAAGCAGAGCACATATTCGCATATGCGGTGGTGGTGTTCCTCGTGGTCGTTCTTTTCGTCAGTCGTTTAACACCGGCGTTGACGTTGTCGAATAAAAATACTCGGCTGTTCCCTTTTCCGAGGACCACACGCGCGTCTCGGGGCTGGGAGACCGCGGCCAATTAAGAGATACCATTGCTCGTTCATCTGGGTGGATGAGACTCTTCGCCGCCACGACAAAGCGCGAGTCAGAGCATTTCTTCCGCCCGCGCGCGACCGATAGGATTTTATTAAACTTTGCCTATTACTTGGGCATTTTTCGAGAGACAGAAAGACCAAGGCGTCGAGAAGCAGGACTCGCGCGCGATTCATCGCGCAATGGCCGCTGCAACCACTGGTAACCACCCACGCGAGTCCCCCGCGCGCACGATTTGTAACGGCGAGAGAGAACCGACTCTCACGCCAGTGCGTTGTCTCGTGCTTTTCCAACATTATACATCGCACACAGCAGTCTCTCACACGTTTACAAAGGTAATAAAAAAAAAAAAAAAAAAACACAATGACTGTGTGTACGCGAACGACAATAACGTGGCAGAAAATGGTTCTCTCGGCATTCGGTTCTCGCAAAGTGAATGCCTTGAATTATCGACTGTTACTCAAGACTCTTTTCTTTCCCTATTCTCCCGTGGCATACTCTATGATCATTTTGTCGCGACTTGGCGAGGTTTACGGTCCTCTCGTTCCACTTGGAATATAGAAACGTACGTAGAAACTTTATGAAATATTTTGTCCGATTTATATGCGTGTGTAACGAATATTATGGCGATCGAATGGAGAAAAATTCGAAATTTTCATTTTATTAAAAAATCTAGGAAAAGCTCAAGTTCCCGACGTTGGAATAGAACGAAAAATATTTATTGTTATTTATTATTTGGGTCCCGAAAATTGATCGCTTTCCCTACTACTTGTTTGGTCCTAGCGGCGAGCCAGCGGCCGCTGTCCAGCGTATCTGGATACTGGCTAGCTAGCCCCTAGAAAGGTTTGCTCCACCAGTTTGTACTCGCTTGAGGCTAGCTAGCGGCGGTCCCGTACTACTCGACAGTAACTATCCAGTCATATGTTGTTCCTCTGGTAGCCAGTGTCGGACAAGGTTTTTACCAATTTACGGCTAGCAGCGACGGAATTGTTTTGCTCCATGTAAAGTTCAGATAGAGTTCTCTCTGCACGCCTACCCTTCGTACTCTAACCCAAAAAAGCACGCTTTCCCGTACTTTTGCGTAAGAGTGCAGTCTCGCTAGCTCTCCCTAGTTTTTACGATAAAAAAATCAACAATAATGTTGATCGAGAGTTATTAACAAAGCGTTTAAAAAAAAATAACTTTTTCGTGATTTGTTATTTTCGTCCGAATTAAGCGTTATGAAAGTTTACACATTTTTTTCGAATTGTTTCATGGTTTTGAAATTTCAATAAATATTCACCAGTATAATTAATAATTAGTTCATTTTCTTGTCGTCATGAATAAATCTTTGTCAAGTTTTCTGCTTCGGAGCAGAGCTCCTGAATTATTTTAAAAAAATCCTGTAGCGTACAGGGTTCAAATTTTTCGAGCTGATGTACTTTTTGGGTGGCGAAAATCGATCGTTTTATCGTCACAATTACATTCTGCAATTGAATAATAATCATCGGCAGAGAATATGGATAATTTCGTTGGATTCGAACGATGCAAACTTGAAGGTCATACAAAATCTCGGGACTTAATTTTCGTTGGTGCATCAGTCAGTCGCGTTATTATTCATTGAAAAAATTGAATTTAATAAATTGGGATTTAGTATAAAAAATGGCTCACAAGGTATGGGGCTCACGTCCTCGAATAAATTTACCCATTAAGACCGTTTACGCGGACTGTATATAAGCGTCATCGGGCGATCCTCGTCACGGCTCGACTCGCTCTCATGCTAATGAAGGAATATCCATAAATATACATCCGTATGATATTCTCTGTGTGGGTTTGTGGGTATGGAAATATATATAAACTACGGTTGGACAGTACCGAGGCAATAAGTGGATAATTAAGCCTTTTTTCTTTAAAGCTTTGAGGTGTTATTACATGTTTTACGGACGATGAGCCACGTTCGACGTTTTGCTACCGTCGCGGCGTATGCGCTTCGAGCTCTCAAGTCCATCCGAGAAGCCCGTGACTCTGCGCCCCCGATCCTTTTCGCGCTATTCAGACTTTAAAGGTCGCGAGTCAATGTACCGTGCGGCACATGGACGAGCTTGAATTATTACCGTGATGAGGAGTTTCAGTCGGCAAAAAAATTTATACCGAGACGCGGAGAACGAAACGAGAAGAAAAAAAAAAACGAGGGGACAAAAAAATTTGAGCCTCTTCGGGCTGGTCGTGACGACATGTGCGGGTGCGGAGGATATGTTCGTGCTCGCGAGTCTACGTGAAATGTTTTTTTGGACGTTTTGAGCTTCTCATCTCGTCGACAGGGATTTTTTTTTTTTCACTTTTTTTACGACTTTCTCGGGTTCTTGACGTTTCTCGCGGACGTCGGTGTCGAAAATTGTCGGGGGAAACTGTCGAGGCACGATCAAGTTGGGCAGATTTTGGGCGCGGACGTTTTTTGTTGTTGGATTTACCTATTTTTTTGTAACACTCATGAAGGTTTTTTCGGATTTTACAGAGAGGGAAGCAAGCGGCTCGGGAGTCGGTCGTGTCAGTGCACCGCCACCGAGCCAAGACTCCTCGGTCGACATGGACGACGAGGTCGAAACCGACGACGCTGGCAGCACCAATGGCAAAGCTGCTTCTCCTGTCAATCCTTTGCTTCAGGAATATTCCAACTCTGAGGAACTCAGGCACGTCGTTTGCCATCTCGAGACTAAAGATCTTTGGGACAAATTCAATGAACTTGGCACGGAAATGATCATCACCAAAACTGGCAGGTTTGTCAAAGCTTTTTATTCAATTTTAATTATTTATCGAGGACAAAAACGCTCACCAAATTTCAAGTCGCTAAGTTTTTTTAAAATCAATCAATTAAAAATCCAAATTTTCTGCTTTTCCTTGGCCTCGACTCCGCATCGATGCATTTCCGCTCGAAATCCGCTCCGGAGAATATGGGAATCGATGCATTCGTGAATCGAATTGAGAAATCACATTTTCCATTTTTTTTTGTATCGATGCATTTCCGGTTGAAATTTGTGCCGAAGAATGTATCAGTCGACGAGTTTATTAAATCTAAAGGAGCATAAAAATATTTGGAGGAAACTTGGAAAGAAAATTTGATTAGATTGGTACGTAGGGATTTTTAAATAAGTGGATTAAGAAATTGGAAAATCGTCGCGGAAGGGGTTGGTTGACGGTTGGGAGAAACGGTTTCGATTTATTTGTAACAAGGACAATTGAGTCGTCGGGAATTGCAAGGGTTGCTGAAGCAAAGGAGAGGGGGGGGGGGGGGGCAAAGAGGAAAGATGCAGGGGTGAGATTGGTTGGCTCGGTGACACACGTCGGACGAACAGAGAGGGTGAATATCTCGGGGTGTTGGAGGTTGTTATTTTGTGGCTGGTGGCGTGCACAATGCCCGTTGGTGTTGGGAGCAGAGTTTGTTGGTGGTGTTGCGGGTACTATATCAATGTCTCGAGTCTCGACGTGTCAACGTCATTGGTCTCGCGACTCTTTCTCATTACGGGCGGGTAGACTAGCAAGAAACGACCGGTTGGGGTTCCTCGCGCCACGGAACAGTCTATATGTTTCGTCTCTTATTTTGTTTGGATTAGAAAAGCCATTGGGGAGCTGTGAGTAGTTTTGTGCAAAAGCAGCCACGACGCGTCGACGAACCGACACTTTTCTCTCTCTCTTTCTTCCTCGCTCTTGAGATTGATCAGAGAGAGAGAGAGAGAGGAGAAACGACTTTGACCAGTTGACCGGGTCCAAAGTGCTGGTCGAAAAGCGAAACGAGCAGGGAGATGGATTGTCCCAGATTGGAATGAACGATTGAAAGAAAGATGAGGAGTTGAGTGAAAAGAGTCAAGTGTTCTTTGCTCCGTGGCTCTCTCTTTCTCTCATTGTTTTCTCGGAGTCTCTCAACTGGCTCTCGTAAATGAATATATTGACCCGCGGTCAATTAGCCCAAAGACCTCACGCCGCGAGCCTCCGCAAAGATCTCTTTCTCTTCTTCCGCCCAAATCGCCCGAAATAACCTCGCACCCAATTTCATTATTTCTCTTCTTTCCCGCAGAGTAACCCCCAGTTTTCCCTTCTTGTGGTGTCCTCCAAAGAAAACTCTTGCGGCGAACAACGCGTTAGAGAGAAAGTTTACGGGAGCCAAAGTTCATCATTGAATCGCTCTTGAAAAACCACATTTTCCGCTTTCTCTCGTTCTTTCTCTCTACCTCGGACCATTTCCCTTCGATGCCGATCTGCCACGAACGAATGAACGGAATTTCGTTCGTTTTGATCGAAATATTTTTAAATATCTCAATCAAACTTATTATTATTTTTTTTCCCGACCGAAAGTCCCGAATAAAAATGAATTTATTTTTATTTTTTATTCTGAAAAATTTCCTATCGAAGCACTCGAGACATTTTTTTTTTTCCCGCTAAATTTGATTTCATTTTGATCGAAATATTTTTTAATTATTTCATCCAATTATTATTATTTTTTTCCCCGACGAAAATTAGTTTACATTTGAAAGTTTGAAATGTTCATTTAGTATTAAATTTTTTATTTGGCAGAAAAAATAAAACTTGTCTCGAGTGCTTCGATAAGGAACTTTAAAATTAGCAGAGTTTCAAAGAAAAAATTGATTTATTTTTGGTCGAAAATTTGCGTCGGGAAATAAAAATGATGAAGGAAACTCGGTAGCGCAATTATCCACGAAATGTCAACGTGTACGAGAAGAGAAACATTTTTGGAATAAAGTGTAAAGAAGGGATATTGTTTTTTGAGGGGTAGAAAAAATAAAATTTGAGAAACTTCACGAAAGACGAGGGCCTAATTGCTCCAACGACTATTAACAAGAATGAAACCGTTTGCCTTCAGAGCTGGGAGGGTGTAGTGAGAAAAACAACGAGGGGCAGTAGAGAGGAGAATCGTGCTCCAGCCGGTTGAGTGCTTACTCGTCCGTCAGTAATTAGATCCCGAGCTCTGGCATGGCTGGCTCGATAAAAAATCGAGAAAAAAGCATGTCTCACATAGTTTCTTGAGTTTCCTCAGCTTACTCCCGTCCGGAACCAATTCCGAGGCATTTCCTGTGCCGAGTGCAATTTCCTAGTGAGACGCGAAAATTTTTTCGGGGCGACCAATCTCTTCAGTCGCTTCAGCCCCTCTCGAGAGGGTGCAAAAAGGGTGGCTCGATGCTTGACGAGTACACACACAGTTCACGCCCTCTTTCACCTCCCCCTGCCCACTTTTTTCTCTTCGTTTCTTCTCGCAAGAGGCAGAGACCGACGTATAAGGGTGGAGCTGCGTTTTGGCTACTAATTCGATGCAACAGCCAGGGCTGGTTTCTTCAGGCAGGGAGCATTGGAATTTACCTCTGTATTCACACAAAAAGGTCTCGATTTATATTTGGAGCATGAAAATTATCGAATTTTCATGAATTTTGTATCGACGACCGGGAGATTAATGAATATGGAGAGAAAAAAAAAACATGTTTGTAGGTGAGAAAGGAGGAGGCAGGGATATCCATAAATATGGCCACGTAGCTATTTATAAAGACTGGAATCTCGCGAACGAGATAATAGAGTAGGAATATAGCTCAAGTTGCGAGAGGGGGGAGGAGGGAGGAGGATGAGCTAAGCGACAATTTGGAACGTTACGAGAGCACTTTCATTAACTAGAGAACGGGTTATCGCCTCGGTCATAGTCAGGGTGGTTGAATTAATTGAAGAGGAAGGATGGGAAGAGAGAGAGAGAGAGAGAGAGTGAGGAGTGGGGGGAGGAGGTGTATCTTGTG
This sequence comes from Campopleginae sp. 14b, assembly GCA_030522525.1. Taxonomy (NCBI): domain Eukaryota; kingdom Metazoa; phylum Arthropoda; class Insecta; order Hymenoptera; family Ichneumonidae; species Campopleginae sp. 14b. The sequence continues at coordinate 48,284 of JAPYYS010001069.1, forward strand.
GTTAAGACGATGGCCGGTGCGAGTTGTCGCCGGAATAGCCAGGATCTTGAGAGCAGGCGAAAAGTTTGATACTTTGTTCGGGAGAAAAGGAGCTCGAGAGGGAGAGCAAAGAGGGCGGACGTTCAATTCATTGAGAAAGGGTGAGGGCGCTTGATAAATAAAAGCATTACTCAGTCTCGTTGTGGTGAACGATCGCACGGGATGAATGCATACCAAAGAGAGTCGACGAGGAGCCCACGAGGACGAGTTAAAGGATAAAGAAGGAGTGGGAGTGAGAGGGAAAGAAGATGCGAGGAGATAAGATCGGCGGGTGTCCCCAGCGTTTTAGTGGTCGACCAGCGGGGGTTCCGACACGATATTAATGTTGGCTTTCTCTCCCTCTCTCTTTCCTCCTGCTCTTTCTCCTTCTCTCACCGTTTCCAAAGGTTAAACATGCACGATGCTCAGAAGGACGAGAAACTATTCCAACTACCATGTTCCTGGTAGTTGCAGCTGAGAATCGAGCGAGCGAGAGAGAGGGAGGGAGAGACTGTGACCAGGGAGGCAGTCGGAAGATCGCGAGAATATCGCGAAACTCGCCACAAGATCGTGCGGTCATGTTTATGCGACCAAGAGAGTGCACATCGGTGCAAGTGGTCCAACCTCTACTCCGAGGGCAACCTCCCCGAGAAGGATCATGATTCGTCTTCACCTTGTACGACGCGATTCTCTCGCTTCGAGGACCCGCACGAATCCCCAAGCCTTGGCTTATTTTCTCGTTCTATGCACAAGCCTCGAGATTGAATACGAATCCCGTACTTACGGGTGAAATCCCTCCCTTGACATACTGGGTCAATTTGACCCAGTGTGGATATTGGGTCAAATTGACCCAGTACCTTCGATTAAAAATGACATGAGTTAGCAATCTGATGAATTAGTTTGGATTAATTTAGTTTTTAATGAGTACATTATTTCGAGCATGGGTTTCGATGTTTTGACGATATTTTCATACTCCAGGAAGAAATGGAATTGCAGAAAAAATCAGGCACAATGCACGCGGACTCGGAAAAAAAAATGAATTTCTGAACGACTGGAAAGTTTATTTAATGGATATTTCCTTGTTTTGTTTATTCGACAGACGGATGTTTCCGACGTGTCGAGTGTCTTTCGAGGGCCTGAGATCCGACGGACGTTATGCCGTACTCATGGACATTGTCCCCGTCGACAAGAAGAGATATCGTTACGCGTATCACAGAAGTTCGTGGCTGGTTGCTGGCAAAGCCGATCCTCCGACACCGGCGAGACTCTACGTTCATCCCGACTCACCGTTCACCGGTGAACAACTCCGTAAACAAATAGTTTCTTTCGAGAAAGTTAAACTCACCAACAACGAGATGGATCGACATGGTCACGTGAGTAAACATTAATTTAATTATTTATTGAAAAATTTCATTCTCATTGCATTTTCCCTTTTGGATTATTAATTAATTATCGTGATTTATTTTTTAAATCGATCGAATTTCATTCGGACGCTCAATTTTCATTTTTACCCAAAAAAAAATGACAATTCATCTCGCCCCGACGACAACTTCTGGTATTAATTTTTTTCCGCTGAATAAACTCGAGACTAAAGTGACGTTTTTCTTTTTTCGTTTCAAATTGAATTGTGCTGATGGCCGGGGCGCGCGGCGAAAATATCGGGCTTCCTCGCGTCACACAGCAGCAGCCTCGCGCGAGTTGCCTGCTTTAAAGTTTCAGGACCACCCCGAAACTCGTGCGAGTCCGGGCTGGCTCGCTCGCCGAGCTGTCTCGTGTTAATTTATCCGCGCAGGAACCAGAGGATATTGAATTGCCGGATGAGAGAAAGAAAGAGAGAGAGAGAGAGAGAGATGAGGAGGGAATGCATTTCCCCGTTGGCACGGGGAACGTAGACACGGATGTCAGACCGTCGGCAGACCGGCCTCCGTTAATCAGTCATGCATTTATACCGCCTGGCGTATTACCGATAACGAATAATCCGATTGCTGCATCCACAGCGTTGCAGCATTCCCTCTCTCTCTCTCTCTCTCTCTTTCTAAAATATATTCCCATTGGCACGAATGTCCTCGCGCGATTGCAGGTGCATAGCCACCATCTTTGCCTTATGGATCCCCGACAAACCCAACGGAATTTACGTCGAACGCGTTTCACTAGAAAATCTTCATTATTCAATAGCAAAGGAAAGCCGGTCGCGCTTCGTTCGTGCATGTGTCTCGAGAATGCAATATCGAGTATCCCGATCAGTTCCCTCGACTATTCCTCCAAAAAACTCAAACGTCATTTTCCCTGTAATCCGCCCCTTAAAAATTCAAACCTTCCGCACCCCCCCTTTTTTTATAGAAACAATTAAAATACGAATTATCGGACGGTCTCGATCGCAAACACTTAAAAAATCATCACATCTGTCTGCTCGACGATGCATCAAAAATGCAATCTGCTGTCTTTATCCCCACCAAGATAATCCTCATTTTTTTGAACGATATTTATTAAGGCATGTCTGATGAAATTTCGATTTTTTTTCATAATTCGGTCCGAGAAAAAAAAAAATCCTCAAAATCGTTTTTTTCGTATAATTTTGTATAAAATTTGAGAAAATATTTTCAATCCACCCAATTAATGGGAGAATTAAAAAAATGAGAAAAAAGAAAATAACGAGACTGGAGATTTTTTTTCTCGTTTCGCAAGCGAATGAATTTTCTTTCCCATTTTGTTTTTAGTCGCTGGTTTCTCAAGCGTTTTGGTAATGTGACAGAAAATTTTTATCGCCGCCTCGTTTACGAAGATTGACTTGTCGTTCGAGCCTGCTGCATGTTTTCTTCTCCATTCATATGAAAAAATGAAATGTGCTCGTGAATGTGAAGATTTGCTCGAAAAAGATACGCTGCTGGAGAACTTTTTTGTCCCTTTCTCAGCTTCACGGCTTCTTAATTCGTTCTCGGATTGACACAAACACGAAAGACGATGAAGAATGAAAAAGAGGCCCCGAAACGTAAGAAGTGGAGTAACGCGAGTTCGAGTTGATTTGATATTCGCGAGAAGACACGACGTGATAGACGTCCATGCCAAAAGTTATTTCGTGAATGAGATTTTTTCTTTTGCTCGTTGCCTGCTCTCGAGCTTTTCTCACAGAGACGATCATTCATTATTGCTCCCAAATTTGCTTGTTTCTTCAATGACAATCCCGAAATTCCTGAGACGGTTGAAGAAAAGCTCGAGAACAAAAAAAGACACAGTCCCGAATGGAAATGAGTGACGAAGATAGCTCCGACGTGAATGACCGAATGTGGAGGGACTGATTGATGTCGAAAATGAGATTTAACGCGACAGAGTGTTTTTCCAATGATTGAAAGGAAATTCACGATTATTTCGCTCGATGCCGCAAGTTATTTCGAGAAGCGAGGATATTTGACGTTTTGTTTTCACAAGAATTGTTCACGATTGTTTAAAAACTGAAAAATCTCGGTTCGGCCTTAATATGCTCGCTGTTTTTTTTTGCCATTTACCGTTTGGCAGATCTCTGACGTTAATTCGATCGTAAATCCATCACCGGTGCTTACGAAACTTTATTTAACGTTTGTTTCTTGTGGTTTTTCTTGTTTATATGTGGCTGCGTGTGTGCGATTGTGTCTGATATATATTTCTCGACTGTTTACAGCTGGTCCTGAACTCGATGCACAAGTACCAGCCGAGAATCCACCTGGTAAAACGTCCAGAGTCCGGGCACAAGGATCCGATCGAGGATCTCGAGCGCGAGCCTCACAAGACCTTCGTATTCCCGGAGGCCATTTTCACCGCCGTCACCGCCTATCAGAATCAGCTCGTGAGTATTTTATTTACAAACTCTTTTCTTTTTTTTTTCCTCTTGAGCCTCTCTTTCTCGATCTCTCGAGGCGCGCACAGTTTTTTCTTCGAAACTTCTTCCCGGCTACCGTTATCTTCCTTTTTCTTGATACCCTGCGATGCCCTAACTGCCTTTTTCGCTTCTCAATGCTCCGGCTCGACGGGCCCTCTCGCATCTCTCGCGCATTCTTCATTTTTTCAACTCGCCGCGGCGAAGAGCAATGCCTCGGGAACGAGTTCGAGATCGTCGTCGTCGCAATGAGGTGCGAAGGGATTTTTAAATTAACGCGACCAAGTACCTTAAGGGACGATTCGTAGTGGGAAAAAATTGAAAATGGAGGAAAAATGATGGATTTTTAATTTTCTGGACGGGAGGCGAGGACATTTTTTGGAAAAATCGTTTTTTTTTGGGTCGAGGTCCATTTTTTAGGGACGAGAAGTTTCGGTGGGTCTCCGGGTCGTTGTGTCTAAGTCTGCATTAGCATATTTCACGATGCTCGTTTAGGGAACAAGGTGGAGAGAGGGCAAGGGGGTGGTTTTCTATTTTTCCTTTTTCTCTCTGATACGCAATGTGTCCGGGTGCACAGTGGATTCTCGTCGTTCTGCGTGGCCTTCTTGTGTGGTCCGTAGTCGTCAAGTCTCGTGGCTGTCTCGTCGACGTCTCGCATTCCCAAGGCGTCGGGACGGTCCTCTCTCTCTCTCTCTCTCTCTCTCTCATTCTCTCGTCCTTTATATTCGCGTACACAAATATATATATGAGCATCTTGGAGTTTTATAATCGCGAGGGTTTCGTCGTTGCGGCGTCCACGTGCACGAGAGCCAATGAAACGAAGAAAATGCGGAGAATTTATGCCAATCGCGTTGTATCCACCGGACGATCTACGAGGCTGACAATAGACGAATGTGAAACGCGCCCAAGAGTCCCGGAGATTACGGCCAATTTTTCCAGCTTTTTTTTTCACTCCATTCCCTCGGAGACATGCGAGTAGAAAGTTTGAATGTTCCTGGATGTGCGGGGATACAAATGGGACGAAGGAGAAAGAGTGAAAAGAGTGTAAAGTAAGTTTTGGAGGAAATTGCGACGAAAGATGAGATAACGGGTGGTCCAGCCAAAAATTTGAGACTTTTAGAGATTCCTCTCTCTCTCTCTCTCTCTCGCTGCGCGCTTTCGTAGTCCCGATGTATATGGGCAAAGGATAGAAATATATACGCGAGAGCAGGAAGACGACGACAACGATGTGGCTGTTGATGATGATGATGAGGCGCGAAGAGATGCCCCGGCAATTACCGCCCTCTCACGTTTCTTATACTTTTCTCTCAACTTCCTCGCGACTACTCTCGATTGCTCCATCTTTCTCACTTTGACGATTTCTCACTTCGCCTCCGAGACACTGCTGTTCGCTGATTCTTCTTCGTGGCTCGGGCTTTCTAGCTGACGAGACTCGCGTCATTATCCTTCGTTCTCGTTGTTCTTCGAGCCTCCGCGGAGGTGATAAAAAAAAATAAAAAAAAGTCGAATCGATTTTTCGTGAAAAAATATCGAAAAAATTGTTTTTCGCGTATTTGAAGCATAAAAAACGAATAAATGGTTGGCGCGAGAGACAAAAGTCCCGACCGGGCAACGAAATGCGACGAACAAGTAGCGCTTGGCTCGTTTAACAGGATTTTTTGCGGCGACTTCCGTGAGCGCTCGAAGGGCAAAAGCCCTGGAAGGGTCGCACACGCGAAAGTATAGACGAGTTGATGAAAAAAGTGGAGAAAAAAGAAACTAATGGAAGAGAGTGAGAGGAGAAGGGGGAGGAGGTTGTGTGTTGGTATCGCTGCAGCAAATGTTTTTGCCTCTCGCCACGATCGTCAAAAGCGTGAGAGGGACAAGAACGAAATGTTGTTCGCGCGGTAACGACCTCCTCGACGACTCGATCTCCCTATTTTTTCGCTTCTTTCCTTCTTCGCGTTTCTTCCTCTCGCTCTCTCGAGGCCTCCCATTCTTCATCCTCTTCGATCGCTCGGAAGTCGCACCGGGCAAAACCGAGACGGCGCTACACACGTCATAATTCATAACTTAACTGCTACCTCGCTCACTTTTCTCCCTTGTCATTTATCTTTCGTGCTTCTCTCAGCTAGGTCGTTGTTCTCCTCGCTGCCGCGATGTAATACGCCCGAGTCTCACTGCAAAATCCAAGGAGCCTTGGCGGATGACCCTTTGGCTCTATTTTTTGTGCTTTCCACGCCAAACCGAAGCCATTTTGTTTTGGCGAATTGCGCTTTTACAACTTTTTCCTCTGCGACGAGATTAATGTTCCGAGTTTAAAGTCGTGCGCGTTCCGCTCGATGATGCCAACGCGAACAACATCGGACCTCACTTTGCAAAGCGGACAAAATCTTGGCATCTTTTATTTTTAATCGCGCACAAGCAATGCCCCATTAACGCGCCCCGGCCTCTTAGCCTTCCAGTGATTTACACAGATTAGACCGAGCAAGTGATGTTTTCGCAATAAGCACTTTTCCGGTTAGAGGCCCCCGATTAGGTGCTCTCGGGAGTGCGACCGTTACGGAGGTAAAACTCTCTGAGGAGCGGCCGCTCATCGCTCCAGCCTGCTGCTGCGAGACTTTCGAGTTGTTCGGTGTCTCGACAACGAGGGAGACGAGCCGGAGAGGGAGAGCGAGAGAAACGAGGTGTTTCTTGATGCGGGCACGAACCGAGAAGCCACCGTCTTTCGAGAATAAATTGAAATGAAAAAAATCACCGATTTTACCTTGGGGTTCGAGTCCAAGGACGATTTTTTAAGAGAAATTTATATTTTTCAATGTTTATTCTCGCGCGTGGAAATTCTCGTAGGACACCCTGTACATGGGGACATCCATATGTTGGATGAAAAAGTATATAGACGCGTATATAGTAGAACGGATAATGGCATCTTGGACGTGGTGCGTGTTGGCGCACATGAAGAGGGGACTAAAGGAGGAGCCGATGGTTTTAGTGGCTGCAGGCGTCGCGGCCTCGTAGTTGTCGGCTTCGTCGCAGTTAACTCTTCCTTTCTCTCTCTCTCTCGAGCAACAGCACAAAAGAAAAACATAAATAATCGGCCTCAAATGAGACAGGAGAGACGATGTTACAACTGCTGCTGCTGCTCACACGCTGCTCTCTCTCTCTCCCCCCCCCCCCCCCCTGTGGATGCTTTCTGCCTTTACCTTGCGGCCCCGATGACACTGTCCTATTCGATATTTCGAGACCTCCCAGCCAATTTTGTCGCAGCTCGAGATTCAGAGGAAATGCGTCGGGGCCTGGCGAACCGGAAGGAAAAGGTGTTTGGCTTTGGTGCGAGAGTACAAGTGATGCTTGCTCTGCTGATAAATAGTTATGGCGTTTAATGTGATGTATAATAGTTGATGGTATGGCTCTCCGTCATGATGAAGCGGTGTCCATAAATTTACGAGGGTCGCGAGGATACATGGCAGGGCCTAGAGTCGAACATGGCATGCAGCACACGATGTAAAATCGTTTTTCTTCGCGCGCACCAGTAGATTACGGGCTTGGTCACACACAGCAGAGAATATGTGGGAGAAACGTTGCTTCGCAGCAATGACCCAAGTTTCTCTCACATTTACTGCTTCGACGTATAAACATGTTTATATGTTTTATACTCCCCATATTTGTGTTGGGCTTTGTGTGTACGTGTGAGATTTAGAGTCGAGAGAAAAGCGAGGAGAATCTCGTGCACGAGTCCCCATATTACGTTATACTGTACAACACGGCCACCAGCCAAGAACGTCAAACGAGACTCGTGTGTTCGCGGTACCACCACAGAGTCACAGACATTTTTTTAGGGGGATCAACCAGAAGGCGGCAGTTAAAGCGTGGCGGGCGCGCGCGACCCCTTCAATGAGCGTGTCTCTATTAAATCTATTATTAGAGAGAGGCCGACCAACGGCACATTTCCCTCTCTCTCTCTCATGCTGCTCCATTATTTTCATGTACTTTTTCTTTCGGCACGGGAACCATTATTTTCAATTAAGCACATTTTACACGTCAGTCTCGTCTGCACTCCTCGGATTCCGATTGTTCCGCAGCAATTTTCGTCTTTTGATGCAATTTTTGCGTGGAACGCGATCAACAACGAACGATTTCGTGAAAATGTTGGATCGACCAGTCTGATTGGAAAATTCGGCCTGAAACGTCTTTAAAGCAGATATTCGAGATATCGTCATTATCGCTCGTTCCAAATTCGAGACCAGCGAACAGCATAAATGATGCTTTGCGAGTCAAGCCTCCCGCCGCTGCTCTCTCGAATGATTATCAGTTTAACGATCGTACCGGCTTAATTGATTCGTCGATCGGCTAATTGCGTCTTCGCGTTGTAACTTAATGAATAACCTCCTGCGAAAGCCAATAGTCGAATTAGCCGGCGTGTCTATTATCCCGTGAGGCTAATCAAAGGTTGTACAGCAACGTGACACCACGACTCTCGGTGCGAAGTTGGAATGAAGCTTTTAGTAGCCGCGCTCTTAACTCAATTTGTAAGAAGCAATCGGGAAACTTGGAGCTGAGGTTTGAAGCATCGCTGAATTATGAAGCAGTGAAAATTCTGCTGGAAACGAAGTTTCCTGACGATGTTAAATTTACGATCTGATCATCGTTGGATTTCGAGCCAACGATCGGCCCCATTCAAGTTTTTTCGGTACACGCTGGAAGGAGTTTTCTGCACATGGGTCTGTGGGACCCATTCTCCAGTATGAGGGCTTCAGTGAACGTTGGTACGACATTTCCACACATGGGTCTCCGGGACCCATACTCGAAAAGTTGCGGTAAACGTTGATACGATATTTCCACACATGGGTCTCTGGGACCCATCTTTGAAAAGTTGTCGTAAACGTTGGTACGACATTCCCACACATGGGTCACTGAGACCCGATCCGAAAAATCGAGGTTTCCAGCATTTATGGGGCTGGAAGATTTTTTTTTCGACGAAGAATTTTCATTCCTCTAGGGTTGGCCAGTTTTCCCTGTCATATAGACCCGGTGTGGTAACGATTCGGAATTAAAATGAATGCCACTCAAGTACTGAGGAAATTTGATACCCCTTCGAGTTCCCCTGACTAGCTGTTTTTCTTTTAATTAACGTAGAAAATAATGACTCGAGTGTGCATTGAGAAAAAAATATTTTGGGACGTAAAAGTCAGGAGACGAGTGAGTGATCATTTTTCTGGATGTATTTTACGAAAATCAGCGTCGAAGCTGGGAAAGTCACAGTATTCGCGGGTAGTAAATCGGTTCACACGTCAAGGATAGCGTGAGAGAGAGTGAGGGGGGGGAGGGGGGGAGGAGGAGGAGGAGGAGGAAAATGAGAAGCGGAGAAGATGAGAGGAATGGAAGTGGGCCAAACGCGGTTGGATTTCGGCGAATATTTCGCGTTGTGTCAGCGAAGCCGTAAACCGTCGTGTGTGTGCCCGTTTATTCTTCGTCCATATCTTTCTTCTGGTGCGCGGTCGGCGTTAAAACCTTAAGGGCGTAAATTTCCTTCAATATCTCTTTCGCTCGTTCGCCGCTGCCTTTCGGGCTATTTTTTTGTCGCGAAATTCTCATTCGCGTACTCGTAATTTTCTCGCTCTCCTCTGCCAGCGTCGAGACACTGCCCGCCTGCACTCGACGCTCTGATGGACGAAGCTTCGTTCATCAAAAGATCAAAAGAGCCCGTTTCGCGCCAAGCTGTTGGCGCCGATATATATACGTTGTCGGAATATCGGTGCAGCATGGCAGACAAGATCGTTAAATGTGCGAGCATTCTCGGATCGACATTAAATTAAATAAACACCATGGAAAAATTAATAAATCTGAATTTTTCTAATTATACATTAAACTTGCACCGGAAACAATTATTTTAAATCGTGAAAAATAATAAAAATCGATGATAATCCTGAGGTTTTCTCAAATGGACATTAAACTAAATAAAACATTATGAGAACGTGATATATTCGAGTTTTCCTAAAGCCGAGTTGAAAACAAAAAAAAATTATCAACATAGACAATTATTTTAAATCATAAAAAATAATAAAAATCGATCATAATCGTGGGATTTTCTCGAATGGAAGTTAAACTAAATAAAACACGATGAAAAATTTATAAATCTGAATTTTCCTAATTAAGAATTAAACTTGCACCGGAAACAATTATTTTTAATCGTGAAAAATGATGAAAATCGATCATAATCGTGGGATTTTCTCGAATGGAAATGAAAATAAATAAAAGAGCATGAAAAATTGATAAATTCGAGTATTCCTAATGGCAGGTACCAAAAAGAAAAAATGAGCAACGAAAACAATTATTTTAAATCATAAGTAATGATAAAAATCGATCATAATGCTGAGAAAGAAAAAGGAGCTCCGAAAACGTGAATAATTTGAAATTGGCGATAAAAATGATGATGGTACATAATTCTGATAATGATTATCGTTCACGTGGACTAATTAACGTCACTACGGGCTAATGACAGAGTAATGAACATATTGTTTTTCCACTAAATATCCATTTGCATGAAAGCAGCTTGAAGAAGTCAAATAATATTTTACATGCACTTCAGATTACGCGCACTTATCCTTTGCGACTGGCGGATTAAAAAAAAAAAAAAAACCTGCGCCGAGTAGATTTTCTTCTCGATGTTTTTGTTTTCTGATCGCTGCGAGCCATAAAAATTATTTCCCGCTCATTAAAATCTTGAGCCGGCGGCAAAAAATTAGTTACGGAATTTTCGCGTAGCGGAAAGTGGGCGAAAGGATTTTGCCCGATAAAAATTGTCCAGCAGGCGCTGGGAAATTTACGTAATAATGAGGAAAAAAAACGTAGAAATTCATTCGCTGAGTAAACTTGGTCTATGAGGTGAAAAGAAAAGGAACGTGGGAAGTTGGGGGGGGGGGGGAGGGGCGGGGGACCAGATGTTTGGCTAATGATGTCAGCGAGGAATCGTAACTAAAACCGCGTTGCTCGCGAGCTAAGCTGTTCGGCTGAGCTGCAGATTGTCGTGCGTCTCTGGTTGCTCGTCGGGCGGTTCCCTCGCTGTTCGTAGTCATCGTCATATAGTTCGAGATGTACTCGTGCGGCCACCCCTGCATCGCGCGTCATCTTTCCCGCGCAGCTACGAGACGCGCAGCTCTCGAGGCTTTTGCGAAGCAACCAAAAGAGCAACGAAATAAAATAAAGAGGAGGAAAGCAAAAGCGAGCAAGAGAGAAGAGAGAAACAGGAAGAAAGGGAAGCGCGCGAGCGTCTTATTACCCATAAGCAAGAAGAGAGAAGAGTATGCCGGCCGCACGTGCATGCACACACGCGAAACAACGACCGAGCGAGTGGCTCACCCAAGCTCTCAAACTCCGATCCGCAAGTTCTTGAGCCCGGGCGCGAGAGAAACCCGCCAGGGTAATTGGACCACCCACTTGACGCTTAGGCCACCCCGTCAAACGCTTAACCACACTCGTTGCCGCGATACATACACGCGCATTGCGTTTTCAAGGTCAAATGGTAATTTTTCAAGGTCAAATCGATGGAAATTTGTGTGTTTTTGTTGTTGTTTTTCTTCAAAAATGCACAATTAATTCGGAAAAAAATATGACCAGACGACCGGTGAGTCAAATTAAACTCCTGGCACTTTTTGTTTACGATATTTTCATTGTTAATGGTTCGGAGGATTTTTTTTCAAGCTACAGATTTGGGGATGTAGTGAAAAAGAAAGAAACGTCAGAGTTAATAAGATTTTTCGAGTAGGAAGCTTATGGAGTAGAGCTGAGAATAGGAAGTTCTCGTTTTACCGAATAAATAAAGTGGCAAATGAGATGACGAGGGGGTTGTACTCGTGCGTCGGCTGTTGGCTAGGGCGGGGGTTCAAGGGAAAATGTTCGGTGGGATGTCAAAGTAACGAACGCACATGAGGGAGTGTGTATTTAAGGAGAGATTACAGAGTGCCTAGTCGTCGGGGGAGCCTGAGCGAGGTCGGTGGTCGAGGCGGCAGTTTGGGCCTCGAGAAAAAAGCACAAAGTGGCTGTCAAAAGAGAGAATGATACGAGCCACCAGAATCTCTTTTTCATTCGTTTTTTTTCTCCTCGATTTATAGTCCATTTTTCAGGCCGAGGCTTTGCCGTTTCCGGAAGCGTCTCGTGCCACATTCTCGAAGGAAAATACCCCCGGACGATGCGCCAAGCCGATCGGGAAGAAAAAAACATAACGAAAGAATTTGCCAGGCACGAGGATCGAACACGCGGTTAACTTCTTTCGGTTATTCTTGTCGATCCCCCGACCACGTGTTACCTACAAATGCGCGCATATGAATCAAGATCCTGGACATTGCTTTTTTACCATTTAGACATCGTCCAGCGTTGTCCTTCCGGCGAGAGCCCCGCGCTAATGATGACATTCGAAATGATTAATGATCCCTGCGTACGATTATCTTTCGGAAATTCTCATGTCCGCTCCCTTTTTTCGACTTTCTCGCCCTCTCCTCGATTTTTTTCGATCCGCGGACTATCAGTCGCGTCCACACTACCACTTGCGGACACGAAACGACTCTATCTGTTGATTTCTCCCGCACGATCAATCATTTTCTCGATCTCTCGAAACCGTCCCTCTTTCGGTGTTTTTGCCTCTCGCTCTCACGTGATAATTAGAATCATCATTTCCTCTACAGATTTAGTCGACAAGAGTCTCAGCCTCGAGCTGCCGCACCTTCTCTCGTCTCTTATTACTCCCGTTGACTCAATTATACGTCCCATATGTTCGAGCCCTTAATACAACGTAGCCCGGTGCTTTAATGATATGGAAAATATGGCGAGACCCGGGCATACTACTCTTTTGCTCTGACGAAAGAAACACGCCTTGACTTTGTGGGTGGCCCTCGTCTATCCCGAGAAGCAACAAACCCTGCCTATGCCTCTCCATGTCCGCCGTGCCGCGCAGTTGTTGCTCCTCCAAAAAGGCCCGGAACTTTGAAGCTTTTTGGTTGTGAATTCGGGACCAGAGACTCGCGCACCTTCCCTACGAGACAAAAACTGCATCGAAGTGAGTGACGTTACTTTTCCTCGTGTCCCTACCGTTGTAACGCGTCGCAAACAAAACGTTTTAGACTCAAACCCCGTATTTATTTTCCTTTCCCTTCACGTGCACATGCTAGTCCTTGACACAGTATAATAAAGTATCTGTGCAATTTAAAATGATATCATGTGGGTCGGTTTAGCTCGCTCGCTCATTGGGTTGGTGCTCGGTCGTCGGTGTACCAGCTCGCCAGCAGCTTTTATTCCCATCAAGGAAGATAAATGTTTCGCAGGGATTTAGCCCGGCTAGCAGCTCGGCAAAGTCTCCGGAACGCTTCGGAAGATTTGCAGTCGTGCAATAATTGAAACGAGCGAGCGAGAGAGGGCGCGCGCGATAAAGTTGCTGCTGATTCGCTGCTCCGCACAACGTCAATTTTCTCTCTCTCCTCCCTTCGTGTACGAACCTCCGCGATTTTGTTTTGTCGCGCCTCCCTCCCACACCCTATAGTCCTCTAATTTTACGAGCCGTTGACTTCCGATCGATCCCTCGCGACGAGCGAAAACCCTCTTCGTATATTATGAACCAGGCGATACAAACACACACGCACTAAAAGCTTTGGCCTGTTCATGTGTTGCGCCCGGACTCGTTCACGCCGTTTTCAGCGATACGGATCGTTGACGATCTCGCTTGTACTCCCCCACCGCGAGCCTCGCGACCACCCGACGCAATTTCGTAGCGAATTGCCATTTGACGCGGTACCCGCGCGACGATAACAAGACCCGAGCACCCAAAGGGTCTTCAACTATTTTATACCCAGACACACGCCGCTCCCTCGCTCTCCACGCATCCATTTCTATCGACCTCTCTCTCTCTCTCTCTCTCTCCACTCGACACACACGAGAAACTAAACTTTAATTTCCCATTAATTTCCTCCTTTATTCCTCCGCAACTTTCCATCGACCTTTCCTTCTCCAAATACGTCAAAAAGGGCTCGTGACAATTTTTTCACTTTTTTTTCTCCGCTATTTTGTCATTTACAATGAAAACTCTCGGTACGTTGAGCAAATTTTAAGGATCCAATTTTTTTTTCCTTCCAGATCACGAAGCTAAAGATCGACAGCAATCCGTTTGCCAAGGGTTTCAGGGATTCCTCGAGATTGACGGACTTTGAGAGGTGAGTTGAGGAAATTTTCAACTTTAGGGAATACTCGAGACGAGACTGAAGTTGGCAGGCTTCGGGTCCAACGAAATATACGTTTCCGGTTCATTTGAGGGGGTGACATTTTTTTTTCCAGGCCTCAATGTCAATGTGCTTGAAATTTCCCCAAAATATTGAAAAATCGTAATGCACTGAAAATTCAAACGTTCATAACTCGAGAACGGTTTGAGCTACAGCGCTCCCGTTTTGCACACATGTTAATCCATACAAGCTCTTCATTATCTGATAATTTGGTTGAAATTGCTAGAAAAATACGAATTTTACAGCATTTAAAAATTTTCAAAAAAACACTGTCGACCCCCTAATTTCGGCAAATTTTCACACTCATTGCCAATTTTTCTTCTACGAATAGAGTATCATGAGAGGAAGGTTGGTATTAAATTTGGGGGATATTGGTCGAACGGTTTAAATTTTCTAATCTTTCGAATTTAAGGAAAATGTTTGAGATTTTTGAAAAATCGTCCAACCGCACGAATTTCTGTAAATTTTATAAAATATTGTGTACAAGTTTTTACTTCCTCTCAACTTTCTAGAAAAGTTGTGTTATTATTAAAATGGAAATTTTTCGGATGAATAGTTACGAGCGAGCGTGTAAAAAGAATATTTCGTTGGGCCCGGACGATGCGTATTGGGTTACGATCCGAGCGAGCAATTGGGAAGAATGGTAGATGCGATTGGGCAAAGAAAAGCCAACGACACACAACATAATGGAGTAGTTTCCCTTTCAGGGAGACGATGGAGTCGATGTTGGCGGAGCAGCAATCATTGAGGTTTCCGCATCGATTGCCCTTCGAGATGGGTCAATTGCAAGCGGGTGGGACAAACCTGAGTCTGGAGGAGAAGGCGCTGTGGGCTGCGGGTTCGCAGTTTTTGTTGAGGACTGTCGGGCCTTACGCGCAGTTGGTGAACCCGGCGTTGGTGTATCCCGGTGCAGCGGGGGCAGCGGGCACGAGTCACCAACAGCATCAGCATCAGCAGCAGCAACAACAACAACAGCAGCAGCAGCAGCAGCAACAGCAGCAACAACAACAACAACAACAACAACAACATCAGCAACAACAACAATTGAGTCATTTGTGGTGGGCGTCGTCTTTGGGTCCGACGTTATTCGCGGCGGCTCATCATTATCAACAACAGCAATTGGCAGCCTCGAGTTCTCAGCAAAGTCCGCCGCCTGGTCCGGCCGCCCCGCGGCCAATATATCCTTCGGCGTTGGCTCTGGCGCATCATCGTTTCTCGCCGTACCCAAGCTCTGTCATGAGAAAACCATCGACCCCGGCGAGCGCTTCGCCTTCGGCCTCAAGGAGAGCCACGCCGTCCCCGACCGACAGCCTTTATCGAGAGGCCCAAGATCTCTCGCCCTCGTAGTAGTTTCTCCATCGATCTTTCGATCATTGCACTAATTATTCATTACGCTAATTATATCGATTATAACAATAATAAATAACAATAAGAATTGGAGGAGGATGCGCCGCGCGATCAGGTATCACTTGATTATACCGGTGAGAAATATTTTTTCAGACATTCCCAATTGCAATCCTTTCGCGATCGCTCTTCACTAAACTCCGACAAAGCCCAACTTTGCAGCGTTGCAATCCAACGAAAATAATATTTATTTCTATTCCATTTTTTTTCCTCAATTTTCAATAAATCATCCACATTTTTCGACTCGATGGACTTTTCGGCTCCCGAAAATCGATCCTTTCGTCCTCGAGGTCAAAGATAACGTACAATTTCGTTGCATTTCAACGTAATTTCTGCTATTTCTCATTTCTTTTCTTCTTTTTTTCCCATTTTTTCGCCTGCCCGAGCTAACGCAATTGCCCTTTCGTCGTTAAAAAGCAATTAGCCCAAGATTCCCAGCGACTTTTCCTCATCAACAAGGCCATATGGAAATTTAACGCTCTCCATACATTTTTTTGCCTCGACCCGATCCAACATACGCGTGACATATATTTGCCGCCCATGAAAATTTAACCTTTTCGCATTTAGAGCGAGGATTTAACAGCCCCCCCCCCCCCCCACCCCCCACCCCCCGATTTATACATACACGAGAGATATTTTATCTCTTTTCTCTCGAGTTTTTGTATTAAGCGCGTTCTAAACTGTATATATAATTGTATTCATGAACAACGGGTTAAATCTCCTTTCTATTGTAACATAATAAGCCACGTTATACATCCATATGTATAAAAAACAAATATATATATATATTATATATGTATATCGTAATATTAATATTATTGTTATCGTTATTTATGATTTGTCCGTCTCTCGGTTGACCCTTTGCTGCGGCGATCGCGACGAGCGATCCTTTCATCGATTTTATCCGAGGAAACGAAAAAAATATAAATAAAGAAAAAATAGAATTTTATCTTTTGAAAAAAGATGAAAATACGAGGATGGAACGAGGTTCCGGTCTCGAGCGATCGAATCGTCTCTGCTTTGGGAATCGATTAGTACTAATAGCGCGTGAAACAAGAAAAAAATTATTGTATTGTTATCACGAGACTCAATCGACTGTGCTTGTTGTTTTTATTTCAATCATGTGGTTTTCTTTTTGTTCGTTCTTTTTTTTTTTCGAAAAGCATCGCAAACGTCCCGAAATCGCTGTGCAAGCTGTGTTCTGCCCTACACGCTCCCGATATGTACATAAAAGATCGACCCTGAATAAAATGAAACAAGAAATCTTGTACCGAAATTTTGTATCATGCATTTCTTTTAATTAGACATTTTTTCACGCTTTTTTCTTCGTCTGAGCTTTTCTCGATTTTAGGAGCCGACCAGGGACAACACGCTCCGGAAAGTGATCGAATTTGAATAAAATGAAGGGAGAAATCTTGGGCCGGGAAATTTGATGAGAAATTTTCTGGATTTTGACAAGTTTTGAGATTTTTTTTTTCTTCTGGTGATTTTTTGGCTTTTAGAACTCGTCGTAATAATTTGTCTGGAACGTTGGTTGCTGCCACGGTTGGATAAAAAGAACGAAGAAGGAAGGGGAGGGGAGGGGGGGGGGGGGGGGGGAGACGTTACGTCGAGGGGAATCACGCGATCCACGGACTCGGGCTCTCGACTCGATCGAACGATTCGTGGAATCAACGAATCGCTGAATTCTCTTGGCTCAACCATTTCTCGTATAGAGCACCGTCTTTTTCGCGCGTGTATGTGTGGGTGGCTCGCCAATGCACTCTCGTTTCTTTATACACACGGACGTTGCTCCAGTATTTATTTGCGCTCGCGTATATGTATTTATGTTTGAACAAACATACTCGCTCGTAAGAAAGCACCGCATGGACTTCCGGTATATCGTATGCAACCAACTAAACGCTTCGACGATTTTCTCAGACTGCCCTCGATCTTTCTCTTTATTTTTTCACGATCGATTCTCTCTCATTATTTTTTGACAGCTCCATCGGTTCGGCCAGGAGATGGAAAATTGTTTACTCGTCCATCCGGAAAACTCGTTTTTCTAATCAGCGATTGATTAATTAATTTCTCTTAAATCGTAATTGTCATTGTTGTCGTTATCTTTTTTTTTTTTTTTTTTCACCTGGCGTCGCATTGAGTCCTGAGGGTTGGAAATTATTTACTCGCCCACACTGGGGGAGCTCGTTTCCGTAATTAACGATTTTCCGTTATTTTTTCGTTGCTCTTCTTTTTTTTTTTTTTTATTGGACATCATTGAGTCGTCAAGGTTGATGGGCAAGTGTCTCTGGCTGGTGGTAAATGGGGAGACTTCCGGTACGAAAGATGAGTGAGACATGTCGGAGGCCAAAAGTGGTGGATACAAACGACTGGGAGTCACGAGAGATTCATCGGAATGAGGGAGAGAGAGTGCGGAAACGTTCTTTCTGGTGTAAATAAAAAAAAAAAACAGTCGGGCGAAGCAAAGAGGCGAAATGTTCACGAAGATATCGCGGAGGTAGGGACATTTTACCGACGAGCATCTTCGCCAATTACATTTACGCTCAACGGCCTATATATATATATATATATATGTTTACCGTGTGTGCTGGATGTTGGAAAACGCGCACGCGGAACACTCGGACGTTTAGTGTGTGCGCGGGGCGCGTTGAAATGTGGCACACGCGGCCCGTTACGTGCGTGGAGATTCGGGCGAGAGGAAAATTAGCGCGGCGTCGACATAAATATATCGAAGACGAGAGAGGGCGCACGAGAATTCATCGCGTCCGCCTCGAGGCATTTCTCATTCCCGTAATTTCCCCCAAAAACAAAACAAAAAAAAACAAAACAAAACCCCAAAAAAACGCTTCGATTTATTTCCGAGCAGGCTCGAAAATGTTGGAAATTTTCCGAATTTTTCCGCAACTCCGGGACTCTCGGCCTCGGAGCCCAAGTTCTCACGGCGCCCCGAGGCAATTTCATAAAATCAGAAGGTCACGCGAGGGAATGTTGTTAAAAAAAAAAGAAAAAAACGAGTCGGATCGTCGCGATGAACAAGTTGCCGTACGGAGCTCGGAGAAAGGGTGGAAAAAGGGCTGTTGGCGCGCGGGAGAGGGAAAGATAAAGATGGAGAGATTCATTCCGAAGACTGCGGGAATTAAGTAGCGGCGTTTTAATGCGAAATGAAGGCATTATAAAGCCATTAAGAGGAGAGAGAGAGAGAGAGAGCTTTTGCACGTTCACAAATATGAACGTGGTACTCACACACAGACACACAGACAGACACAGGCTGTTTTGCACTTGCGTGCCAATGCGCATCAAGTCTCTTTATTTGAATACACAAAACATTAACGGCTCTCGAGGGAGCGCGGCGAGCTCGGGATCTGCGGGCGTGAACGACGAAAACGTGGATGGCACAAGCGGGAAAAGATACACATACGAGGATAAGAAACCGCGAGAGGGAGAAACATAATTTTTTTTTTCTATACGCGACCGAGCGAAAACTTGTCCAGAGAAGAAATGAGCGCGGGAGAGGAAGGGGAGGGGGATAATTAAGCGGAAAAGGCGAAGAGAATACGAAGAGAGTTTACCGAGAGACTCTGCTCCGCGCGTCAAGCCTATAATAACAACTTGGTTAACTGATGTGCGCGCAGACGAAAGAGCAAAAGGGACCAAGAGAAAAGTGGCGAGCTCTCGAGTCTCGGTCGATGCTCATTCGGCGTGTCTGTTAAATCGTTAATTACCCTCCTGGAAAAAAAAAGTGCCGAGTGCTAAGATTCTGTGAGCCCAAGAGAACGAGCCATGCCTCGCGCGGAGCTTGAAAAAAATGATTCAAGGGTGTCGAGAGCGAAGCAAGGCGAGGCACTAAGGATAGCGCTAAAATTCTTTCTTATTTCCTCTCATTCCCCGCATGCGATGCAAAACCGATACGCCCACTTCCGGTACAAAATCCGGCTAGCCGGACTTTTTCATTCGCAGAGATTCGTGCTCGACACGACTCTTTGTCAGTTTTTTTTTTTCCAATTTTCCAATTTATTACCAATTTTTCGAGGCTCCAGAGAGAAATTTTCATTTTTTGCGCCGTTACATCGCGGATAAACGTCGACGTGCCTGGCCTAGCCAGTCCGGATCTCGGTCTATATACTTAAGAAGGCGCGAAGAGACCCGAGATGCGAGGCTACGCGCGGACAACGATCATCGGGAACTGCAGCGTTGCATGCAAGCGCGCCCGCTGTTGGAAAATGCGAATGCACTCGGCTATGCAGCGAGACAGGAATTCTGTGCTGAGCGCAAAGTATTATTTGCCTCTCTGACTCTCTTTTCGCTCGTACGGCTAATTTGCCGTAATACGTAATTTGCCAGGCACGCATTGCACGTCTCGATGTAGACACAAGTGAAGTTGCACACGGTCGCTACGTCCTCGAGGAATATTGTCGGTTGCTCCCGCTCCAGGCTTTTATATTCCGTGCAACTTGTGCGTATACGCGTTTATGAATTTTAACTTGTCTATATATTTGTACGCAAACTTCGGGTCACTGAGACCCGGTCAGCTCTCTCTCTCTCTCTCTCTCGGTCTCTATTTCCCTTGGGCCTAGGCGAGCATTAATTATGCCTGCTTCACAGGTGCCAACAACTCGATTATCAGCCACGATCCGATCAGATCGCTCACTGAGATTGCGCGCGGCAACGCTCACGCTCGCGCGTGTGAGATAGCGAATTCTCTCTCTCTCTCTCTCTCTTCGTTATTCCCTCGCGCTCTCTTTATTCGCATTACGTCGGACTAATGTGTCCCGAGCCTGTGTTCGTGCGTGTGCGACTACGAAACAGCCCCTTGCGTGGTTCATTCTCATTCTCTCGCTCGACAACCACGCCAGCGCATAGTCCCGGTCGCTTTCCCTTTTGTCAAGAATTCTTTGAGGCAAAGCTTCTCGCTCGGGAACTTTCAAATTTTCTCGGAGCTTTTTTTTGACCTTTATTCGAAAATTTATCAAACGATTTTGCCAAAAATCGGCCATTTTTCGTTGAACACGGTAAACTAAATATTTTTTGGATTATTCCAGAATTGAAATTTGAAGAAAAAAAAATTGAAAAAAATGCACATTGTTGGCGAAATTTACGATTGGAATCAATTAAATTTGCTTCCGAAGGAACTTTCTAGAATTTTTCGAGCTGCAATGATACAATGTTTGGGTTTTTGAAAACGAAAAAAAAACGTTTAGTCGAACGTATCGAAGAAAATATCGATTTTTTTCAACAAAATTAAATTTTTCATTGTAATTTTATCCAGGCCGAATAAAATGGTCGCGGAGGGTGCGATTTGCGGGGGAGGGTGGCTGCGGGCAGAAAGAAGAGGAGGACGCGAAGAGGGCCACGATGACGACGACGACGACGACGACGACGACGACGACGACGACGAGAGTATCGATTCGGTCTGGTCGTTCGAAAACTCCGGCGACCCTTTCGTCAGGAAACAAGCGACGACGCGCGATTCACACTTTTTTTTTTAAATTTTCCCCACGAAAAGCCGCGATCGAGATTAACATCGAAAATTCCGCTGGAAATTTGAATAAATTATACGAAATTCGAATATGAATATTCGCGGGAATAAAATTTAACAAAATCAGTTTTTGCGCCCAGGCAAAC
Source organism: Campopleginae sp. 14b (assembly GCA_030522525.1). Taxonomy (NCBI): domain Eukaryota; kingdom Metazoa; phylum Arthropoda; class Insecta; order Hymenoptera; family Ichneumonidae; species Campopleginae sp. 14b. The sequence goes on from JAPYYS010001069.1 coordinate 69,422, forward strand.
AGACAAATTGCAAATCGTCATTAAAAGCACGTATCGATCGATCGAATTGATTATAGGCAACGCCAATTTCCCAGGTGCCAGTCCCAGGCCCTCCAGCAAAACAGAGTATCGAGCCATGAATTCCAAATTAACGCGATTTCGGAGCTCGTGTATATTTACAAAAAAACGTCATCAACTTTTTCTCCATTAAAAAATCTGAAAATTCGAAAAATCTCAATAAATCAGGGGCAAAAAAAGTTTCGCGACCGGCAAATCCGAGAAAAAAATAAAAAACAATCGAAAAATAAATTAAAAAAATGGAAAAAATTTCAAAAAATTCCAAAAATGCCGAATCGATAAAAGAAAAAAGTAAAAAGAAAATGAAAAAGAGAGTGATTATTTATCGCCCGAAAGGATGCGAGGATTGGACCGGATATTGATTTTCGATTCATCGACCGATTTAAACTCCAATTTTTAAAAATATTCAATGTTTTTTTTTGTTTTGCTTCAAGGGGATCGGAAAAAAAAAAGTGAATTTATTGAATTTTGTTTGGCCGCGATGTTTGGGTGGTGCGTAAAAGCACGCACGACACGACTCATTGAAACCCAAGACCCAAGCGTGATATTTGATTGGATATCGAGGAGTTGATTTTTCCTTGGGTCATAAATTTGAAGATTAGTGACGCGCGGTAGGTCCAATACGGTGTTATATACACACGAGCTGCGAATAATATGTGAATGAATCAAGTAACTTTATATATATGGATATAAAGTTAGAGAGAACACTTGGAAGTGGAGGACTCTCGGGTTTCGCCCTTAAGCAAAGAAACAAAAAGGAAGAAAACGGTCTAGGAAGGTTCTCGGAGCCGAAAAAGTGAGAGAGGGAACGTGTGAGCGAGCGAGCGAGAATTCTCCTAAAGAATGCTCTCTCAATATTCTCGACTCGCTCCAAAGCTCCTCGAATATCGCGTAAGTCCGATCTAACGAGGGAAACTTTGCCCGATCTTCTCCTCTTCGCCCCTATCTCACACGCGATATCCTTCTCAACAGCTCATCTCCCCCCCTCCCTGTCCTTCCTTCTCTTTCGGGCTTCTCGTTTGTCATCGTTTCTTCGCTCCTTTCTTTTGATAACACCCTTTACTTTTTCCTACCAACAACAATGTCCAGTATTTTTGTCAATGTCCCGAGAAATTGCTTTCGAAATATTTCGCAACGGGAAACGAGTTTTTTTGGGCATGGCTTTTGAGGCGCGGTTAACCTGTGACCATGAATCTTTGGACATGAAAGAGTCGCTTTATCGAACGTTTTTCAAGAAAAATTGAGAAATTGAAAAATTTCATTTAATTTTTCAATTCCGATAATTTGATTGTGAAATTTTTTTATAATCGAATCGTGAAAATTGATCGAGATTATGAAAATTCATCGAAATTGTAAAGATTGTGGTTTTTTTAATAATTTTTTTCAATAAAAATGGAGAAAATTGATTTTTTAATTTTTTTTTCCGAAATTTTGTTTATCTGCGGGGCTGAAAAAATGGTTTGGAGTAAAGGAGTCTTTGGAGAAATGGTACAATGGTTCATATTGTTCGATCGAGGCGACATGGAGATTTGCGATTGTTGATGTATATGCGTGAAGGTTCGAGAAGTGCGCGGGGCGTTGGTTCAAATGGCTTGATTGTGTGCGTGTGTGAAGAACGGTGGTAAACCGCATGAGAGGTCGTCGAGTACCAAAGATATTTCCAACGTTGAATAATACCTGCCAAGCGCGGCTCCACCAAATCGCACGCTTTCGATATTGTAGAGTGCATTACGATTGCAATACCGCCGATATTTCGTCGTCGTGTGTTTGACACGCCGCAAGATTTGCGACGTTTCGATCGACCAAATATCCTGCCTACGTGCTCGTGAAACTCCCAACAGCCCCTTAAATATCGCGAAACTTGCAACGCGTCATAGTCAAACTATTTCGCAGCTACTTCTCTCCTTACAATTCCTTTTAATAAATTAACCAGCGCCACATTCGTCAAAAACTATTTTTCCCATTTTCTAATCGTCTCAATATTTTTTTTCGATTTTTATTCTCAGCAATGAATTTCCTGTCAAAGTTTCTCTCTTTTCTTTCAGAAAAAAAAAAACAAAAAGATTTCGTTTCATTTTCGTATAAATCTCAGCAATTTTTGTATTTACGATTCGTGGGAAATGTCAAAATCGATAAAATCATGAAGGGGCTCGACAAAAATCGGAGCAAATTGGAAGAGCAAAAAAAACGTGCCGGATAACTGAAGAAACGGAATTAATATAGAAAGATGTTTGGATTGATCGATGTGTGGGACGTTGGGGTTTAATTTTTTTTCCATTCAAATAATAATCCTCGTAATTCGAAATGAATTGAGTTCCTGGTGTGAAAAAAGTGATGCGCTACAGGTTGTGACTGATGGGGGGGGGGAGCTGGAAAGAAAAAATGCAAAGTGTAGAAAATGATTTCGTTGAATTGGACGAGATGGAGATAGCGCGTAATCGATGGGAAGGATGAAAAAGTGTGTGGGTGCGTTTTGCTGGTACGTCGAAAGTAAATAAGGTAAAAAAAAAAAACGTCTTTTTATGGGGGTTGGAAAAAGTGACCCGCTGTGAAAATCGAGTCGTCGAAGAAAAAGAAAAAAAGTCGGTATATAAATATATTATTCAAGAGCGACCACAGGCACTCGAGGTCCGCGACCATCTTTCCACGTAATCCTCGACGTCGTACGAACGATCGATCAATCTCGCGTGGATTCGAGCCATTTCGGCAGATCCAAGAATCAGCATCGAAAATGAGAGAAAAAACGGGCGTCCACCCGGATGGTCAACTCGAAAAAATCTGCGGGTCTACTCTCGAAAAATTAATTTTTTTTTTTCGATCAACGATCTTTACCTTATAATTTTCATTTCTTAATGAAAAATAATTTTAAAAAATGGAAAAAATAAATAAATGATGAAAAATAATAAAAAAATCAACAAAATCAACAAATAATGGATAAATAAAAATAATATATAAATACATGAATATAGCAAATTAATTCATTAATTTAAAAAATTGAGAAAAAAAAATGAAAAAAATAGAAAAAAAATAAATAAATAATTGAATATAATAAAAAAAAACTTGATTTATTTTATTAAAAACAAAAAATAACTCGAAAGGGAAAAAATTGGTTGACTCGACTGCTGGGATTAAATTTTATATCCTGATAAGTGTTTTTCACCTGACTCGCGATAGATGGAATGAAAGTAATTCTTAAAGTTGGCCAGTGGAGCTTGAAAAAGGCTGCGACTGTAAATCATCCAATTTTTTGGACTTGGACAAGAGTCAAAAATGATGGTTTGTGTGTTGTGCCTGTGTGTGGAAAAAGAAGAAGCTTCATGAGGCGAGTTAACGAGCTTCTTTCACGCTTCTTCTCTCAACGGGAGAGAATTTAACGCTTTTCAAAAATCGGATGTAATCCCTGGCTAGAGAAATTTTCGACACGTCTCTGCGAGAGAGAGAGAGAGAGAGAGAGAGAGAGAGAGAGAGAGAGAGAGAGAGCGCGCGAGAGGGAGAAAAAATAGGTAAAAAAAATATATATATAAATATCTGGAACCCCGTGAGGGAGCGAGAAAGTAAGAGAAAGGGATCGTCCCGGTGGTAATACCTGCGGTGCGTGGCTGTGAAAATATTTAGAGTCCTGGGAGAATAAGGAGCATTGTACAAAAGCAGAGAAAAGAGACCCGCCCAAAAGTCACTCTGTCTCATCCCTTTTTTTCCCCAAATGTGTGAAAATATATTTATAGGCACGATTTCACTTTTTTGTGCCTGTGACCAATGATTCCTGATTTTTTACATTCACACAGATTTTTTTCGATTATTTATAGTTTTTTCTTTTCTCAGCACATACCGGAGCGATCGAAAATGATTTTTTCACCGGTCGAGAATAAAAATCACGTTGGAAAACAAATTTTTACGGTTTGAAGGAAATTTTTAAAAAATTCTTAAATATTTACGTCGAAACCGAGAATTTTTCGAATTAAAATAATTTTTTCATTCGTTGTTCGATAATTTTGTCGATTTTTCTTGTAAATCCCGAGAATTTCTATGAATTGAGAGAACAAAAAAATTGGACTTTTCGGAATGTCGGTTTTCCTTATGTCACGATCACGTTCACGAGCTGCTGATGAATGGGCGAGCGAAGACGAAGCGAAATATATAAAAGTTGGAGAAGGTCGTGGTGAGGCCCATTGAATTTGGTCGCGTTAGTTCGAGGAGCAAAGAATTGCGGTCGTGTTCCGGTTGCGTTCCGGACATCGAATCAGAGTCACAAAATTGTAAAAGGAAACTAAATGAAGGAGAGAGGACAGAGGAAACAAGAAAATGAGAAAAAAAGACTAGCGATTGTACGCAATGTTGACACTAAATCCCGCAAAGTTTTGACAGTTCCATGTCTCGTGGAATTCTCTTTTGTCAATCGGTTTTTACCGACACCGAATGTCCCAGTGTCCTCGTGACAGATTCTTGATGGAACGAAAACTGATCGCAACATCGTTTCGTCTTTTCTTCCATTCTCGTCTCCGGGATGTTTATTTTTTTGTGCGAACGTCACGATTTCGAATGTCAATGCGTCAAACGTCAATTTCCCGAAATTTAGCAAAAAAAAAAACATTTCAACTGTGAAAAAACGATTCGGAATTTTCCGAAGAGTCTGAACGAGGAACAACGTTTTCTCGAGCTGGTTCGATCGATAAAAAAAAGGTATAGGACGCTCTGGAGATGTCCAGTAATTGATAAATAATTTCGCCGCAATTAAGACTCGCAATAAAAATGATAAATGGCTGATCGACAATTGAGACATTTCGAGAAGTATTTCCGAAGAAAATTGAAATAAGGTGGGTGGTATTTCGATTTACGAGGATTGGTAAGTAAGAACGAAGGATTTCATGGTTAATCCGAGGAGACTAGGAAGAGGTTCATGGTAAAGAAATCTAGGGAATCGAGCGGTCGATCGATCAACAATGGTTGTCTAAATAGTTGTGGAGTGAGTTCGGAAAAGGAGAGAGAAAGAGCGAGAGAGAGGAGGAATGAATCTGTGAATGTTTTAGTGCGTGTTTGGTGTGACACGATGTAGAGAGGAGGCAAAATTCGTGTGGTATCCGTGACGAAATTCACGACTGCAGGTGGCCTACAGATGCCTGGGATTACGGGGCTTATATACCCCAGCGGGATATTGATCCTATTGTGTCGGTTGCGCTGCTGCTGCCCGGCGAGCGAGCGAGCGAGCACTCCCAACCGAATGCTCCTCGAGTGTACAGGATTCCGTAAAGCGGACAAGGCGACATTCTCAATTCCCACTGACCACACATTTAGACCGTGAAACATTTCATTCTCGTTTATCTCTCTTTTGCCCCATTTCTGTCTAAATATTTCTACAATTAGACAGTCGTCACACATTTATTTATATTCATTAGCCCTTCCACGTTAAAATCCTTCACCGGGTCAATTTGACCCAAGTGTGTCTGTAAAGGTACCAAATCCATAAAAATCTGAATTTCGCTCAATTGCCTCTCTTTTTATTCAGTAACCGCCCCACGCTAAATTCTTCACCGGGTCAATTTGACCCAAGTGTGTCTATGAAGGTACCAAGTACATAAAAACGTGTATTTCGATAAATCAGCTGTCTTTTTATTTAGTAACCGTCTCACGTTAAAATTTTTCACCGGGTCAATTTGACCCAAGTATGTCCATGACGGTACCAAACGCAACGTGAATTTCGTTGAATTGACGTATTTTTAGTTAATAGTGAAAAAGAAAAATATTGCAAGACTAACTAGGCAACTGTGACGAGGAGGATGCAGCAAGTTGGTTGAGAAAGTGCCAGCAAGGAACCGCCGATTTTCATTTTGCCTTGGCGCTAAACGCGCGTTCAATTGGCCGGGAATTAGCCCACAAGGAAGCTGCCCATTTGCCTCGAGCCAACATGCGGCAACACGCCACGTCAAAGCTTCTCGATAGGGACGAGGCTTTCGCGATAGCCTAACAGGCCAGCGCCACGCTTCTTTCCCACCTTTGCGGCCCAACCTATTTCTCCCTTTCTCTCTTCCTCCCATTGCCCGCTCACCCTCCCTCTCCCTTATTCCAACAGCTCGCGCACGATTTCTTTCGCTCGTAGATTTCAACTCGCGATTGTCTGGAAATTGGGTACTTCTCTCTGCTGAGAATTGAGATACCGAATTCAATTTGAACAACTTCCCAGAAACTGATGCACGAAAAAATTATACGTTGCTTACGCATTTCGCGCGCTCTTTAAGAATCAATTTATACATTTTTTTTCTCTCTCGCTGTGGTAATTATAATCGAAGCACGTATTTCAATCAATTATCATGCATTTTTCTTTCCCACCAATTCTTCTCGAGGCTCAAGCAATTGAAAACGTAAAAAAAGCTTCGGAAATCGAAATTCCAATGAAAATTTTTTTTTCCTCATGGCTAAAAATGGTCAGAGTTTTGTGAATGTATGGATTTCACGTATTTTTGTATTCTAACTCTCGTGTTCGAGGATCGAGACGATTTGAACGATGGACAGTTCGTTGAGCTCGTCTCGGGAAGAGAATTCTTTGTGAGGATTCTCGTTGAATTTCCTCGGGGATTTTTCAAGGAGAGTAGTTTGGTGAATCGATCGTTGTGTTCACATCGGCGGAACACACGATCGGTAAAAAAGGATGAGATCGAAGAAAAAGGAGGAGGGGATGCCGCACGAATTCCACGTTTGCAACTCGGTTACACTCGGCGAGGCACGAGCCCCGTCAAGGAAACGCGCCAATTTGCCTGTCGCGTCGTATACAACGAGAGGCGTTCGAGGCTCCAGTTGGCGTTAACGCGAATACACAATTCCTCGTCGTTTGTGTTCTCGATACGTGACCCCCTGCGCCCCTCGCCGTTTTTTTTTTATCTCCTGTTCTCTCGATTCTGTTCCCTTTCTTCTCGTGTCGACGCAGAATCGCGTACACGCAACATTCTGACAATTATTCCGGACACGATACGTTCTCCTTCCACTTGAGAAGGAAATCTAGTTTTTCTCTCGATCGAGTGAAAAAAAATAAAAATAGGCGGAAGCAAAAAAAAACGTCGTGGCGAAAAAAAGCGGAAGAAAATGACAAAAATACAAAATAATTTTATTCACTGCCGAATAAACGGAGTGTGGTCCGTTTGTTTGCAGCGAATTCCGTCGATTCCGTAGAAAATCTCACCTCGACAGAATCAAAACAAAAGCTCGGCCGCTCGAACGCTCGGCGAGCGCGAATTCGTAGAATTTCGCGCGGACAGTCAGAGATTCCTGGAACGCGAGAGAAAAAGTACTCACGCGCTGGCCCGAGTTTGTAAGAAAATAAAAATACGAAATAAACATCGATACCTTTTGCTGTTTTTTTTTTTTTTTTTTCATGGGACATTTTATATCGTGAGATGTTTCCGATGTACACATTTGGTAGTTAATTGGATCGTCGTAGAGAGACTTAATGACCGAAACGCTCGAGAAAGCACCAACGGATTTCCGGATATACGATTCCTAGTCGTGTTTATATAAACACGAAATGGGGGCGTCGGGGGGCGAGGAAGAGCCGCACGGAAGGACAAATCCAAGGGTGTGGTGTTAAGGGGGATAGGGCGTAAATTACGAGTAGAAGCGAACTAAGCGATCCTCTCCCTCCCCTTCGCCCCTCTCTCTCTCTCTCGTGGATCTACGTGAACGTGTTTAGTTGCATTTCCTGAGTATGTTCAAATGTCTACACAGATATATCATTGTTTCTATCTTGACTGTAATTAACTCGAGCGGTAGGAAAGTTACAAATGATCTTTGTTGCGAAACATGCCCAACGTTCCGAAATCTTTCGATAATTTTCTCTTTTTTGTTTATTTTCTAAAACAAATGAATAAAATCGTTTTTTCCCGACAAAAAAATCGCTGAAATTTTTTTTTTTTTTCAAAAATCGTGGAAATTTTGAAAAAATACGACGAAAAACACGGCGAACAAAAGCGAAGGAGAGGGGGGAGAAGGATGAAGAGAAGAAGAGCAAGCTGAGAGTAGTGCAAAAGCGGGCGGATGTGTCTAAGGTAATTGAGGCTGAGAGGTCATCGGGGTCGAAAGAGAGTCACGAGTCACGAGCGAGCGGTTGCGAACAATGCCGTGTTTTAACTCTTCAAAGTTGCTTCTTCTCGTTCGCTTCGCGTTGCTTCTCTTCCCCCTCCCTGACGCCCGATTCTTCGATGTATTCGCACACGGCGAGCGAGCGAAACATTTTTCTCTTCCGTTTCTCGTTTTCCTCTCTCTCGTTCTTTTTCACTTTCTTTTATTCCCACACACACATACACTTATGAACGTTTCATGGAAGACGAAACGTACGGACAATGTTACGAAGAATAAATCGAATTGCCGAATGGAGCGCGGAACTGCGAAAGAAAAACTCGCGCCTCTTCGGTCTTACGCTTTATCCCCCCCCCCCCCCGCCCCTCACCGCGCCTCGCGCGCTTTATTCTTTATTCTCAATACTTTGCCATACAACCCCATCGGCATTGATCCTCGTCGCCTCTGTACTTATTAGATTTGATCCGCGGCACAGATTAACATTGAAACAAACGTTATTTATGACGCGGTCATTACAAACGGGCGTATAATATGCTCAAGGAATATACACGATGACCCGCGATATTCAACCGATTTTTAACTCACCGAGCCCCCGAGGTATCAACTCTCGCGTAATGTTACGCCGCCAAACCACGAGAGACCGAGAGAGACGCAAGGAGCGAAAAAGGTTATGTTAGACACCGTCAGAACGCGAATCGCTACGATACACCACTGTCGATATATTTATGTTTATTTTTCTTTGTGTATTTGTGTGTGTGTCGATGCCGGGATGGAAAAAACCTTGAAGAGAGATAATGTATCGAGAAACGGAAAGACCGAGAGGTCCGGGCCTGATAAACATGACTGATCGATCAATTTCTTTTTTTTTGTGCATCGCCGAACGTTAGACAATTTTTTCGCATTTTCAGGTTTTTCGAAATTTTTTTCTGATTTTCGTTCATTGTTCCTGAAATTTTATGGATATTGGTGGTTCGTACTCACGGTTCACGATTTTTCGAAGGCCATTGGTATATCCTGGATTACGAGAATTTTTGGATGTTGGGTGGAACGTTTTTTTATTTGAATTTCGTCACAAACACTCGCGGAAAAACACTGAAATTTCCGTGGAGAGAGACGCGAATCGTTCAAGATGGCCGGAGTCACGCGAACTGGAGTAAAAAAGTACGAATTTCTAATCCGCTTCGTTTTTGACGCCATCCGTGTTGTCGTTGACCAGTAGAAAATGATACACATGCGTGTAATCGATATGCGCAGGTGGGCAGCGCCGCTTCGCGTCCCCCGGCAGCTTCCGCAAGTTCAACGCGAACGCTTTGTTGTGAAGGTCGCGGGGGTGTCGCGCGACATAAACATTGACTTTTCTATAGCCAAACTCTTCTCACAAAAACGAAAACGTTTAATTACCGTTGATTTATGATCGCGTCTTGATATTTTTTAGGAAATATCGTCGCCTGAGGCAAAATTTAGTCTGAAAAGTCGATCGCGATCGTAAAAAAAAAAACACCCCGCGTCATCGCGACCACTTACGCTCCCAAGCATCTTCACTCCACACTTCGCGGACAATTCCCGAAGATCAGTCGACACGGGGTCCTCGTTCGAGTGGGTCGCGAAATTAAACGAGCAACGAGATTTTTATAATGAATACCATTTTTTTTCCTCGTAAAAAATTGCGTCCACTAGACAAAGAAATCATTTTTTTGCCTGTTTCTAAATTCCATGTCGCGTAAATAAAATCTCCGGTCGAGTGGTTCATGTGTTTGTGTAAAAAGTGTCGGTGCAAAAATTTCGTGAATGTGGAATTCGATCGAGCGTCCGTCCCAAGAGGTTAGGAATTCATTCTCGAAGGAATTCCCGATCGTTTAACGCGGCATCGAGGAACGAGTGAGTTAATTTTTTGTGTTTAAATTCTTTTTCCATCAAATTTGTAAAAGAATGGCAAAAATCTCGAGGCGACGAAAAAAGTTTTTCGTAACTGCCCCGTGCGGCTGATCGGGGGCGAAGGAAACAAAAAACTTCAAGAGAAAGAGATGAATAGCGAAAAAGAAAAAAAGATGAAACTCCCACGGTTCGATCAGTGGATTGTGATCGGAGAGAAATTAGCGTTGCGCGATGCGCGCGTTGATTCTCTCCGATAGTGAAACACAACAGCGGACATGGGACGCATAAGCTCGATCGAAGATCGACTCGCTTTTGCACTCGATGCGGGAACGTATTTTGTTTTTTCCTCCATTTTTTTGGTCGTCTGGTCAAATTTCGATATTAAACTTTCGTAAGTTGTCCGAGAAAAAATTCGTTCGATTTTCGTCTGTTCGGTCGCGCGTCAGGCAGCCGCCATCTTGCAGGCTTCGCCGCGATCGCCTATTCGTTTGACCTCTGCTCGTCCTCTTCGCTCCGAAGCTCGCACAAGAAATGAAGAGAATAAAAAATACGGAAAACACGCATGTGCTCTTTGTTGAAAATGTTCCCATGGTCGCACCACCGGACTGAGGATCGTGTGTAAAATAGAAAATATGCATAAATAAAAATTGTGAAAAAATACACGGGAGTAGCGCTCTTAATCTTAGAGGGCAAAAGAAATCATAAACAAAAGGTGATGCGCGGTGCGTTGAATCAAAGGTAACACGCGATTCTCTGCCCCAACCTATGCGCGCAGTCCGCGCGCGTCAAAACTCTTTTCTTTTTCCTTTTTTTCTTTTATTCTTTCTTCAGTACTAATTATCATTGTTTATTCGCCTCAATCTTTTTTTCTGCAATTTTCTTTCATTTACACGCCTTTTCTCACCATCGTGGGTTATTTTTGCCCCGCGGGTTCGTGATCTACCGCGTTCTCTCGATGTTTTGTGTCCCGTGATGCGCTTTTCCGGTTGGGCGGGGCTCGACGTTTCTCCTTGTGGGGTAATTTGGTACTCGGCCTAGCGATCGAAAATTGCGTCTTGACGGGTTTTTTCGAGTGTTTCGTCGATTTTTTTCGGAGAATCTTAATTTTTTACTTTTTTACGTCGCGAAAATTATTTTTTCATGATTTTTCGCGATTTTGCAAAAAAGTTTCGTCATTCAAAGGAATTTTCGAAAAAATCGGGGAAAAGCGAGGATCACGATCGCGAAAATCGATTCAGTGCTCGAAGAGTCGATGAATAATCGCGATGCTTTGCGCAGCCACGAGGTAAACTCGGGCGAGAAAAGGCCGCGTCTTTCCTACGAAAGGTGCACATGTAAACACAATGTTTATAAAGTGAGCTCTCGAGCAAAGGAGCAGGCCCCCACGATATCGCGTGTCCCTCGTATACGTGTAATTATTGTACGTCGTTGCATTTTCTCGTACCAATCGTTCGCTGTATCGCGTTTAACTTTTTTTATTTCAGCATTTTTTTTTTACATTCACTTCTTCGGCTTTGTCTTGACGAAACTGCCAAAAGGAGGGGAGCCGTGTGGATATTTTTTCAAAAAACAAATTCGACATTTTATTATCGATTAATTCGAAAATTTGACTCAATTATTTTTTTAATCACGAAATTAATTATTAAAAGTCAAATTAAGGAGGGAGGGAGAAAACATAAACGGGATCGAAAAATTTGTTTCAAAAGTCTCGTGGATATTTTTTTTTTTTCAGAAATAACATTCGAGTTTTCAATTTTCTTAATTTAAGAAAATAATTATTAATTTAATGAATGAATTAATTATTGGAGCTTGCTAATTGAGGAGGAAGGGGAATGAAATTAATAAAATCGAAAAATTCGTATGGCGAGCCTTATGGATAATATTTCGAAAAGAAAATTCGAGTTTTAATTGTCAATCGAAATAAATTGATTCAATTATTCGCCTAATTAACGAATTAATTATTGGAGCAATAAAAAGAAAGGAATTGGAAAATGAGTTTGTAGGTCAAGTTGAAAATCGAGTGAAAACGAGACAATCGAGTTTTTTTCTGCCCCAAGCAAATCCACGTGCTCCGGAGCTACCGGAATCGTGTCTTTCTCTTATCAGCGACACGATCTAAACGTGGCACTACAGTTTTGGGCGACGACACGAGACGCGCCGAGCAAGTAAAGCCAAAAAAACAGCATTTTTTTCCCCCTTCATTTTGACCGAAAGATTGATGGAGAGAATTTAGGATTTTAGTGTCGGGACGTTGGAGTGAGAACGTTTAGGGATTTCAGCCTCGTACGACGATTAGTTCGTTTGATTACCGATCACCCGGACGGCCTCTCTACTTTATTTTTATCTTCCCAACCTTCTCCGGAAACGAAGTTGAACAAAAAAAACTCCGCCTCGACAAATCGAACCAAGAATCGAAAAATTCAATTAAGCTTAAAAATAATTAACGAAAAAAAATGCACTCGATGCTCGTTTTTCCTTACAATAAATTATCGATGCCTTTATAAACCAAAAAATTAAATTAATTGCTTAAAAATAATTTAAAAAAAAAAATGCAATCAATCATCATTTTCCCTCAGAATGAGCTAGCGATACATTTATAAAGTAAAAAAAAAACTCCACCTGGACGAATCGGGCCAAAAATCGTATTAAAAAATTAAATAAATTGCATGAAAAAAAAATAAAAATTAAAAATAAAATGCACTTGATGCTCGTTTTCCCTCAAAATAAATTAGTGATACATTTATAAAGTAAAAAAAAGTCTACGACCGAGTGCGTGGCTTATCTGGGAAGGGAGATCTTGGGAAGCAAAGCCTTGGCTCGTTGTTGCCTGCTCCCCAAATTCTCTGGACAGCTCCCGACCACGGAATGTCGTTCAGGACGCGTGCGTCTTTCTCCAGAGCCACCACTAATTTCTGTAAAAACAAGTGACGGCTCGAGACACTTGTTTATTTTCTTTTTCTTCCGTATTCTCCTTTTTTTCTCTGCCTTGACTTTTACACACGACCGAACACGTGACACGATACTTTCAGCATTATCTGGACACCATCTACCAAGACCTTTCAATTTTCACTCAATTGACTCGCTCATTTTGTCCGAAGGATTTTTGTCATCGATCCACTCGTCGCTCGCGACACCTTCCCCTCTTTCGTTTTTCCAAAACTATTTTCCCGGCTCAAATTCCCCAATTGTTTTATTTTATTTTTTCAAAAAAATTAATTAATTTGGAAAAAAAAAAAAATTTTAATTTCCAACTAGAAAAATCGATTTTTAATGAAAGTTGAAAAATTAATCGGTTTGGTAGATTTTTCAGAAAATAAATATTCAATATGAAAAAAATCAATCAACTTTTCGAAAAAATCGGAGGATTTTCGATCTAAAAAAATCGCAAAGCAAAAAAATCAATTTTTGAATAACGAAAATAAAAAGATTAATCGTTTTTTAGTTAAAAATCGCAAATTATCAATAAAAATTAAATTTGAAATAACGAAAATGGAAAAAATAATTGTGTCGTTAGATTTTTGAGAGGATAAATATTCTTCAATTGTGTTAATTTTTTCTTCCTCACAAATTCATCGATTTTTCGAAAAATTTGCATCATTCTCGAGTTAAAAATTGCAAATGAAAAAAAAAAAAAACGATTATTTAATAACGAGATTTCAGGAATGGATATCGTCTTCTTAGATTTTCTTTGGTAATTCTGTGGGAAAATGTTGTGGTCAAGCAACTACCTCAAGATCCAGGCCAAAGAGATTTCTTAACGTTTAAAAAACGGGTCAGGAGGGGGGGATGACGAAAGTTGGTGAAAAGACAGAAAATGCAGTCGGCGTCAAGGAGTGTCAAACTAATAATTGGTTATCAAAGAGCCAAAGGGACGAGGAGGATTGAAAATAAATGAATTTCAACGTTCCGGTAGAATAACTCGGATGTTTCGTGAAGCATCGGAGACGACCTTTGTCCCTTTTTCATTCGGTCGTGCCCTGTAATCATCCTAAGCTGAGAATAATTGAGGCAATTAGGAAAATTTGAAATAAGTATCAGGCGCGAGATAGGATTGGGAAAAAAACGAGGACGAACTTGACGCACCTGCTCGATTCTTTATCGAGACACATTTGGGACGAGGCGGGAAATAAATAGATAAATAAATAAACACTTGGGGGGTTTTTGTTGATAAAATTTTTTTTAATTTATCGACTCGAGAGTTTCAGATCCCAAATCGTGTCCATATGGTCCGTGAAAGAGGGACCGGAATTTTCCAACTTTTTCATCAACCAAAACTCGACCCTTGTCGTCGTCTCGCATCGATGACTTTCCAACACCATTTTTCTACTTCATTTTTTTTGCCTCGCTGTCGCGGCCTCTCTTGTACGAAGTTCTTTGGTTCGATCTACATAGCTTCCGGGCAACCCTGGGCGTGTTCCGTGTATAAATCTATTCCGAGAGTAGAACAAACCGAACCTCACACGTTTACCAACAGTTTTTCTCTGGCCCTTAATAGAGAGGTGTACGCCATAAAACGTGGCAACGCTTCCTCGTCCTCGTCACACTTTTCCTCTCTCTTTTTCTTTCGATCTATTTTTTTCTCATTATGGCCAACGGACCAACTGCCCTCTTTCCATTTAATGGCCAGAACCAAAGGCCGGAGGCAAACGTTTCCGAATTTTTCTCTCACCAACTGTGCGATTTCACGATCTTCCAAGGCTCCGGAGTTCTGGCGAAGAAAAAAAATGAAATTTTTTTTTTTTTTCTCTTGAACGCTTCGTACTTTTTTAAGGATGCAAAAAAAATTCGAATATTTCATCGTAAATTCCGAAAAACATTGAATTTTCCCAGAAATTTCAAAGTTTCTCGAAAAGCAGCGAAAAGAATGAGCGATCGTTAGGCTCGTGATAAGTTTCCCATTGCCCGATGCGTTCCGCACGAAAATTAGGAGAAACGATATTTTTTTTGGCACATGTGCGTAGCAGGTCGATTCTCGGGTGATTTAACGATCGGGCGCGAAGGGTGTGAGCGCGATTTATCGATGTTGCTAATTTTTTGAGTCACGTGGCTCGTCCTAGGGAAATCTTTTTCCCGAATAACGAGAATCTCGAATAACAGATTACGTTGATGCTTTTGGGCGTGTGCGAGGTTTTCGGAGGCACAAAGGACACGTTTATGGAGACACAGGCAACTGCTGGGAGAATCGAGACAAGTTTCGTGTGGCACGTGCTCGTCTTCTCCGGGCGCGTGAACAAAATAGGGGCTGCAATAAAATCGAACGCATCATTCTCTCGTGTAAGTGACTGGGTGGCCCACCAGTCCGGATAACCTTTCAGAGATAAATATGATGTAACGAGGGAGGTCGTGCCACACGATCATCATCCCCCCAATTCTATTTATTTATGTCCGGAGACACTTGTACTCACTTTGTCGTGTCCACCACATTTTTCTACTTATAATTAAGGGGCTGCGTTCATCTGGGATATTAAAATTGCGGAATTATTAATACTGGATCGTATCAGAGGGCACGACCTTGAGCTCTTTGAGAAATTTTTAACGTCCAAAACTTAAAATTTCACGAAAATAAATAAAAAATTCAAAAAATGATCTAAAAACATGGAAAGTCGCTTCGTCGCGTCCACGACATTTTTTTACCAATAATTAAGGAGTCACGTTCATCTGGGAAATTGGAATTGTGCAGGAGTTATTAATACTGGATCGTATCAGAGAGCATGAGCTTGAAATTTTCAAAATTCCAAGCATGACAAATTTTAAATTTGAAGAAAATAAATAAAAATGTTGAATAAAGTGAAGAAAATATTGAAAAAAATTGAGATCGTGTGGGTAAGGAATTTTTTTTGTGTGTTTGCCGTTTTCCCCAGGTTCCCTGAAAAATTAGGAAATTTGGGTGAAACTTTAAGGGGGTCTCTGCTGTAAATTTTACAGAATCCTGACAGATGGAGCATTTTTGGAAATTTTTGGACGAAAATGCTTAACGAATGGAACGAGGAATAGTTCTCCGAGGATTCAGAGGGAAGGGACGAGCAGAAAAATGTTGAAAAAGAGAGCCGAAGGTTTTAATACCATTAACGTGCCACCGTCGCGGTGGCACGCGTCAAAATGTCTTCTCCGCGTTCTCTTCTTTTGCCGTACACATCGAGAACGATGCTTTTTCGTCACGGGATCTAAATCATTCAGCAGTCGATGGCTCCGATTTCGATCGCACACGCGATTGCACGAAAAAAAAAAACAGAAAATCTGACTCATAAAGTATTTTCGATTCCGGGACGTGAATTTCTCATGGAAATTTGTTTTTCGTACTCCATGAAATCGACCCCATTCCCCGCCGTGTTTTCCGAAGCACTTCGCAGCCTCTCGTGTGATTAGCAACAATGTATAATTTTAATGAAATGTCAGAGAATGCTGCGGGTATAATTTGGATAATTCAAGGATCGCGGAGCGTTTTGCATTAAATTGCAAAGGTCACTTCCACGAAACGATCTCAAGATTTGCGCCTTCTAGCAAAAATGATGATCAGAGACTGCGCTCGACGAAAATAATTTCGAGTAACGGTGTTTTCTCAACGCGAGCCAACTCAATCACTCGCTTTCCATTCTTTCTCGTGTCGCATCTGGTATTTGCAAATTCGAGTCTTTAGCCAAAACTTACGGGATAAATTGTACGAGTGACTCTGTTTGCACCGAATCGCCGCGAACTGCTCCGGCGACTCCATTGAGCGCCAACTCTCTCATTACCCCGAGCGGGCTCCTTCGGAACTCTTTGTCCACGAACACCGCGTGTGGCCGGCGACTCGATATACGTACGAATTTGCCTTCGTTCGTTTATCTCTTTGTTTTTGTTTTTTTTTCGTTCGATTTCGGCTTCGCCCATCTCTGCTGCGCAACGCATAGCAACGTGGTAGTTAAGCGACGTTTTACGTGCGAGGCACGAGGCCGTGCCTCCACGTCCACTGCGCGCTACCGACAACAACAACAAAAACTACAATGTCAAAAGGACACGAGGCCGTGGCCAACATCATAATCTTCGACATTCGGGTCGCGCTGTCCGCATTTCGTCAACTCTGAATTCAAAATAACAGCGGGACTCGGAGCACAAACCGAATAAAGTAGCGACAATTACAATCGACCCATTTCGTGACCTATGAATCTTTTATTGAGGGGTGGGGGATTTCAACTTGTGTGAATTTCCTGCAGCCAAAATATCATCGAACGTGGGGTTTCGAATTTTTTTTGTTTGTTTTTTGATGGAATGTGAAGTTGGGAAAAGTTGAATTTTTATTTGAAATTGAGAATTTTGTCGATTCTGGTAAAAAAAATTCGACATTTTGGAGGAAAAAATTCGTTTAATTTTTTATTCTAATAATTTTAATTTAATTTGATTCAATTATTAAATTAAAACATTCAATTGAATGTCATTTAATAATTGAATTAAAAATTTAATTAAATGTAATTCAATGATTAAAGTAATAATTTTAATAATTTCAATAATTTCAAAAATAAGGTTAATAATTTTCGATGTTGTGGAATTTTTTTTTTTTTCATTCATCATTTCGATTGAACGAATCGCTGGAGTAATTTTGGTCGAGGTGGATTTTCTTCTTCGATGTGGAATGAACGGAAAAGTGCATTGACCATGTGCCGACTTCGATGAGACAAATTTCATCTTGCTTCGATGCATCTGTTGCGGTTTAGTCTCAGAAATTTATAGCCATGATCCCGCTCGATGTGTAATCTCTATCGAAGCGTCTAATGACTATCTAGAACTATCGTGGACACCCTCGTGGGCGGATTATTTCTCTCGTGCACCTCTCGTCTACCAGCCCCTCGCACTTGCTACTGCTTTTGGCCTTCATCCCCTCGGTGTAGATTTCTCCATGTTGGCTCGAATCTCGGAGACCACTCAGGCGTGATTACATAGAATGAAGTATCGGACAGAGAATCACGTGGATTAACTCTGCGACGAAGAAAAAGAGGAGAGAGACAAAATCTGAAGAGACAAAAAATTGAAAAAACCGAAAAGAACAATTTTCCAATTTCGATTCGCAGTTTTATTATTCAACTATTCGCATTTAAATTATTCAACTTTTATAAAAAATAAAGAGGAAGTACGAACTTATACACAATATCAAAATTTGCAGAAATTAATGCGGTTGGACGAATTTTCAAAAATCTCACGTTTTCGTTAAAATTCGAAAGATCATTAAATTAAAATGATACTCTATTCATAAAAGAATAATCAGCAATGAATCTGAAAATTTGCGGAGATTAGAGCGTCGACAGCCTTTTTTTGAAAATTTCAAAATGCTATCCA
>JAPYYS010001069.1:87733-166316 GCA_030522525.1 Campopleginae sp. 14b
TTTTCTAGCCATTCCAGTTAAATTATCAGAGAACGAAGAGCTTGTATGCATTAACATCTGTGCGAAACGGGGGCCTTGTACCTCAAACCGTTTCCAAGTTATGAATCTTTGAATGTTACAGTGCCAGAAGTTACTCACACACATCCGGGCATTTTTTCTAGATATGATTTTTCGATGTTTCGAGATATATTCATCACATTGAGATTAAAATCTAGAGGAAAAAAAAAGAAAAATTCACCGTCACAAAGCTTCCTCTTGGAGGAAGGAAAAGAATTTTTTTCTGCTGAGAAGGAGGAAGAAAAATAATGGTGAAGCGAACGATTTGGAATTAGGCAGGCCAGCTGTTGATTCCGGGGTCATTGGTTAATCTGATATTGCCGACTAATCCGTGCCACGCGATGATGACTTTGTACAGGGTAAGCACGTGGCGAGGAGCAGAGTGTATAGTAGCGGGGTGGTTCGGGAAAACTGCATGATCTTTGCTCTCCCTCGTGGCTGTACGCTTAGGGTAGAGTTGCTTATTTTTCTAGTGCGATCGTTTCGTACGGTTGGGCGAGACAAGTGACGGGTGTGACGAGTACACGCGCCGCCCAGCGGGATAATTAGACTAACGCACTTGACTCCACTTTGGCGAATGAGTATGAGCAGCCTGTTTCGCTTTTTCGTTCTGACTTGTGCGGCATTGACATTTTTTAATTACTCGTGGAATCAATTAAATTTGATGGGGAGTAGAAAAACGTTCGGGCAGTTTGGTTAATTCAATCGGAAGGGAAAAAAACCGTATGGAACATTCTTTGTCTTTATTTTCGACGATCCGAGTTAGCAGTTTTTTTTCGAGATTCGATTAAATTTCGTAATAGCATCAAATTTGTTGAAATTTCCTTGTCCGAAGGAAAAAAAAACGGGATCGCGTATTGTTAGGGAACAGCCGCAAATTCGCGTGAGTTTATGACTTAATGGAGCTCTTTTCGCGAGCTCATTTGCTGTTGGGATATCGATCTGCGGTGATGGAATAATTCGTTAATATTCTTCCGATAATATCCCTTTTTTCCCTCTTCATCTCGATATTCGTTGGTGAAGCTTTATCGAGAGGTAAAGAACTTTCTCCATTTTTATTGTTTCTCCTGCCGCAGTTGGCTACGTCCGACAACTGGCCGGTCTTTTCTCCGGGAATAAGAAAGGTTTTGGGCTCTTGAAAGTTGTGGGGCACGCGCGCACCAGCCGTTCGGCAATTTGGAATGAAAATTTCGTGTAGAAAGGAGAGACTGAGCGATATCGTATGATTATTGAGAGAAAGGAGAGTTTCGATGCCTTGTGTCGTTCCAATGAATTGGAAAGATGTCGAGAGAGTGCGGACGTGAAAGGGTCTCATTGGCACGTGCCTTTTCGGACTTGGGTGCTTTCTTTGGTCTCTCATTTTCGGTCGCATTCAACATGTCGATGTTATTTCGCATATTTTCGTTTTCCTGATCGATTCCCGGTAAGATAAGGCTAGAGTACACACATGGGTCAAATTGACCCCGACTTTTTATTCGCCTTTTAACGTCTCCTGAGTTCGAAACAATGATTTTTTCGTCCGGGTCAATTTGACCCAGTGTGTATAGCAAGGGTAATTTGTTGTTTTTAATTAGTTGAGTAATGAAAAAGTAGCGAGGCCATGAAATATTTATTTTACGAAGCCAATTTGAGCCCAAATTGCAGGTAAAAAGAATTAAGCTTCCGCGTCAATGTCGTGCCGGAGCCATAACAAAACTTATCGTTACTCGTATTTTTCGGCGAGAACGAAATTTGGGGAAAAGCGTGAAATAAGTGTGAGATAAAAAACGAAGGGGTCTCGTGCACCGCGGGCGATCGTAAATGGTTTTGCTGGTATAATTTCGGGCTTTGGACTTTTCGTCACAGGTGAACAAGCCTCACGATTCTTACGGACGATGAGCGAGAACCGCGTTTCGCGTGTCGCATTGTTATACACACGAGCAGGCAAGCACGAAGAAATGAGAAAGAAGAAAGCAGCCCCCGCAGTAGCAACGCCCCAACAAAAAATTCGTTCTCTCGAGCCACTCTTTTTTCCTCGTTTCTTCGAGTCTCTCTCGCGCATAATACGAGAGAACTAACTTATTATTTCGGCCGTTAAGAAAATAAACACACGGGGGGCGTAAGGGGAGGAAAATGCACGAGAAGCTCCGTCCAAAGAATAACGACGAACAAGTCTTGCGCGCGAGAATTGAAGAGAAATATATATATAGTATCCGCGGGCTTACAGACGAGGGTTGCCGGGAACACGCTTTTGCTGCACCGCAACGAAAATTATAGGCGAGCAACCAAATGGCTTGAAAAATGCTTAACCACAAATCAAGGTGGTGCGTATAAGGCGTGGGAGCCATCTGTCGCTTCGTCGCCGTTCCTCCTCCTCCTCCTCCTCCTCCTCATCCTTCTCATTTTCTTAACTTTCTTCTCTTTCTCGCTGCGGTTATTTTACACCACCCTCGAGGCGATACTTCTTTCCAGCATTTACTTACAATACTCCAACGCCTAATTACCTCTCCACTATCCTCCGCACTCTCTTCTTTTCCTTCTCCTCGCCCACTTTACTTGTCGATCTTCCTCCGACACCTCGGGATCATTTTTTTCCTTACAATCGCAATATAACGCGAAAAATAATAACCGGCAGACGTTCCTTCCATCAGATCGTCCCTTGCCCATACTGCTCCGTAATTCTTGACGCTCTTACACTATTTTTCTTTTTTTTACACTTAATTTTTACCCCCCCGAGCAGATTTTCTTTGTCGGTCGACCAAAGAATCCAATGGATTTTTCATTCATGGAAAAATAAAAGATACTCCGGAGCAGTCTCTCGTTTCTTACGATCTCCAATTTATCACTCTCGTCGCGCTGCAGCAATCAACACAATTCTCAATCCAAGCCCCACATCGTTCCTTCCGATCAGAGTTCAGACAGAAGTCGCCATTTTGCTTTCTCATAGAGGAAGCTATGTAACGGTGAATTTTTTTTTCTTTTTTACACATTTCAATGTCAATGTGATTAATATATTACAAAACATCGAAAAATCAAATTTTCGAAAAAATGTCCGGATGTTATGACATTGTAAAATTCAAACGTTCATAACTGGAGAACGACTTGAGCTACAGGGCTCCCGTTTTGCACACATGTTAATCCATACAAGCTCTTCATTCACTGATAATTTGATTGAAATTGCTAGAAAAATACGAATTGTACAGCATTTTTCAAGCAAATTTTCAGATTCATTGCCAATTTTTCTTCTATGAATAGAGTATCGTAATAGAACGGTTGGTATTGAATTTGGGGAATATCGGTCGAACATGGTTCAATTTTTATCAACTTTCGAATTTAACAAAAATCTGAAATTTTTGAAAAATTCTGCAAATTTTCTCAAATATCGTGTACAATTTTTCACTCCCTCTTTACTTTCCATTTTTGATTTCTTCAATGAACGAAATTCCAAGAAAATAATTTGCTTCCGGATTTATAAAGAAAATGGTAAAAAAAAATATCGATAAATCGCGACTTTTCGATCTCATGGGATTGCGAAACGAGAAAAGCGGCTTTCTCATAAAAAATTGGAAAAACAATGTTCAGAAATGATGATTTAGCAAAATTGGATGAGAAGGTTTGACGTTCTCTCGCGATCCATTCGATCAGGGTTATTTTTTTCATCTGTCATGATAACTCACTTCGCACCGAGTATCGAATCTCTGGTACACGAGGCGCCACCGAGTTCGTGCCCCTTGCTTGGGCTCAAGCGCACGCGGGGTTGTCCGCCGATTGAAATACGAAACGTTTCGTGACACGGCGAAAAAAGTCTGTTGCTCCCGGACAAACCATCTCGCGCGTTCACGATTCCCTAAGTGTTTTATAAATAAATTATTTCGTTTGCGGTTTTCTCCCTCGCGGACTCCTCTGGGAACTGTGTCCATTCGAGTATATACAAACTCTGAGTTTCTCTCGACGATCTGATGCTCACGACACGAGGCAAACGCGTCCCTGCTCTCTCGCCCTCTCGTCTCTGTATCCGCGGGCTTGATCCTCGGACGAGAGAGACTCGTAACACGATTTGACCGAGGATATCACACTTTGCGACGAATCCCTTGCGCCACCCAATGTCACGAGGATTTTTATGTCTCACGCACATCCCTCTGTACTTGGCAAATTCATTTTTCACCTCGGGAGCATCGCAGCCTCCGTTACTGGAAAACGTGTGGCGTTCACTGCAAATAAAATTATCTCAAAAATCGTCGAAATTTCGTCGTACTCAATATTTTTTTTCGATTATTGCAAAATTTTCGGCCGCGCGAAGAGTGTGCAAATTAGCGAAAGTTTGCGATCTCGATTATTAATGATTAATGAAAAATGAATGAAAATTGATTCAGCAGGCATAAGCAATTTTCATGTTAGCGAATAGTTTTCGGGCGTCGACCTCCATTAGCCAGAGACATTGGGGGGAATATCTACCGTTGGTCCCTTATCCACAGACAAGTTGAGGCTTCGGTGCGGTGTTCTTGCGTACGCGTTTTGCCCGGAATCGTATAAAATGTATATTACGTTTCGTTGTCTCCGTCTCGGCCGTGCTCAAGGGGAGGGAGGATCGTGCGCGCGGCCAATGGTAAAGGCTCGATACGATACACACCGGCCATGATTTCTCTGTAAGCATAAAAGAGCGCCAGAGAGAGCTCTGGCTCGCGTGGGCAATAAAAACGTTGTCATCTCGGGGATGGAGGGCACGTGCCTTGGCAATGCCGTTCCGCGCACCCTCCAATGCCTTTTTATCTCTTTCCCTCGCCCACAGGAGCATCGCTCGCGGTTATCCAGGCGCTGCGGTCACTGCCGCACGAAAAACTCGAAACTGCCGATATTTATTAGCCTCGCTAAACGCCAAGGCCCCCCCCCCCCCTCCATTGGTAAAAACTTTCTTTTGCTCCGATCGACCGAAATCATACGAATAACATTTATACTCATATATACTCGAGTGTAAGAACAGCCTCCCCAACAACAACGACCCCTGTACCTTCGATATATCTTGATTTCACGACCCTTCGCATGGGTATCAGGTTCCAAACACAAATCGGGAAAATGCTGGCACTGCATCGTTGCCCCACCAGCCGCGGCGCGCTCCTTCATAATAATCCAATATCTCCCGAGCTCCCTACCCCCCCCCCCCCCCCCCCCCCCCCCCCCCCCCCCCCCCCCCCCCCCCCCCCCCCCCCACCCCCCCCCCCCCCCCCCCCCCCCCCCCCCCCCCACCTAATTTCCTCGAGCTTTTTCCCCTCGGCCAACAAAATCCACCATTACGGATAATCATACGCGAGTAAATTACTCACGCATCTGTGTATCGTCGCCTATGACACAGTTTTTGCTCGTTAAATTCTCGAGTTTTCGGTTACGCTTTGCCTCACAGCCTTTGCCCCCTTGCTCTTTGGCCCGTGAATTTCCAAGTTTTTATCGCGAGCCCCTAAGCAGCCCGAGTTCACACGCCGCGATGCTATTTTCTCTGCCCTCCCGGTAACTACGGGCTCAATGCAATACGTCCTCGTACATCTGGCTGACTTTTATAGAAACTAGATCGCGTGCCTAGCCCACCAACTCCATAGGGGACCAGATTATACTTTTTGACTTGTCGTCTCTCGCGGGACGATTAGCTCGCCATTATATGGTGAGAAACTGGATTCGCTTTTCCACGTATCTTCGGTTTCTCTCGACCGTCACGTAATCGAGACACTCGCCCGCAGCCACCGCATCAGAGATGATTGAAATTTTAGGAGACTCTTGGGCATTCACCAGAGACGATATTTCATCGAAAACTTACGATTTCTTTCGGAGACATATTCCAATTTTTATTCTGGAGCTTCCCACATTCTTGGCACTTGGCAAACTTTCAATTTTTAACGAATATTTGTTGAATTAATGCGATCGTTTGGCAATTTTTTCAAAAAAATTCAGCTTCACAAGACTGTTGTTCCGCATCGTTGACAATTACCGCCCGTAACTTCAACATCGTAAATAATTACGAGAAATCAATTAAACCCGTCGTGGCAACTTGATTGGAGCTTCCGGGAGTTGGAAAAATCGTCGCACTGGAAATGAAATTCCGTCAAAAATCGTCGACAATAATTTTCATTATTTTGACTGTACGACAAAAATTTCCCACCGAAGAGACTTTTCACAATATTTCTTGCTGCACAATTTTGCATTTATTGATTCGTTCGATTTTCATGGGCAAAACTTTGGACGGTCGATTTGCGTGTTTTTCGCCACGAAGAGTCTGTAAATCTCCGAAACTTCGTCAATAATGACGATTATTATTCATCCCCGTGGACCATTTGTTTTTTTGTCGTTTCTTTTTCTCGAGGCGTGCGATCACGTATTGCACTTGATTCTGTGTAAGCTTTTGGAAACTCGAGAGAGTGCGGGGGCAGTAGGTCATCAGGTTTTGTGAGAATCTGTGAGTCTCTGTTGGTGCAAGGATTCGAGAAGGATTTAGTCTCGTCGGACACGAGATCGAGATGTTTCTCGTAAAATATCGTTACGGGGTTTTGGTGTTGAGCTTGTAGAGGCGACCACACGCGGTCGCAGCAGGCACGCCTCGTTGCGAAGGAACGGGCCGCTATTTAGCAGCCCTTAGAAGTGATTTAGTGAGACGAGCGAGAGCGAGAGGCGCGCCCGAGATGTAGAGAGAAGTGCTGGAGGGTTGGGTTTCCGTGTAGCTTGTCGGGGGATCGTCCATTGTAACATGAGCGTTGGACGAGCATGCTCACACGAGGGATATAGAGCAAAGTGTGTTGCTTAGGCAACTCGTGGTGCTCGCTCTGTTGGCGTAACATCGCGGCCTTCCTCGGGGCGTTGATGTTCTCTCGCTCTTTTGGCTCGACGATCCCCGCTTCGTTGTTTCTTTCCTCGCAGTCGCGTTGCCCAACGACCACGAGGGAGGGCGGAAGAAAGAAAAAGAGGAAGCGCCGCAGGCCACCCACGCGAGGGTTGCTCACTCGCGTCCTCGTTAATCTTAGCGCGCTACTGTATGTATTAGTCCTCGCCCACCCTTGAAGCTTTTCCTGACACCTTGAAAACGCAACAGCATCCCTTTCGATGATTATTTCATTCTATACGCTCCTCGATCCCACCCACAAATGTGTTGGCCATGCATTATTGCGCACACACGTTGCAACTCGCTCGTGGTGATTAGGAAAGGGGCGCCAAGAGGAAGTCAGCAGTCAATGACTTTGTCATGGCAAACCATGAAGTTTGAACGATCCTGAACTTTGCATCGTTGGAATGCAACGAAATTCTCCTTTATCTCCTATCTCCTTTCAAAAATCATCATGATTTTTGTATGTTTATTTAAATAATTATGATTTGAAATTGACGAAAAAATGGATTTTTCGTTCGAGTCCAACGTCAAGAACTCCAGTGTCACGAAGTTTGATGGATATTCGTCGGAATCCCGAGCTGCTTCATTGACTCTTCCGCGTCGTCTCACGATTCCGACGCGGACAATCATTTCTATTTGGTCGCGAATTGACGAAGATTAAAATATTCCTCGGAACGTTGTCGATTGGGCAGGAGCGTCTGTGCCTCGGAGAAAAGATGGCAGTCAGAAAGGAAACCGATGAAATGAATACACGTTTGAAAAAAAGGAGCAAAGACGAAAGGAAAGATCAAGGGCGCGGGATGAGCGAGCGAGCGAGAGGAGGTGAGAGCAGATGAAATGCTGCCGCTCTTCGGCAAATTGCTGCTCATCTCCCGGCGATCGTGCAAGAGCACGAGAGAGAGAGAGAGAGAGAGAGAGAGGAGACTGAGCACGGCGATCGCGCGGTCCGTGGAACGCGAAAGCGCGCGCGTCCATTGCCGCATCGGTCGGAAATCAATTTACGAGCGTAATGCATAGCTATCCGACTAATTCCCGGTCCGAGTCGATGGAGGGCAGGGCGGCCTCGGCTTCTTCCTTGCAGCGAGGGTGCATCGCACGTACCCGTACGGACGCGAAAAAGAAGAAAAAAAAAGGAAAAAATTGGAAAAATAAGGAAATAAAGTCCTCGCGTCTTTCCCTTTGGCATTTTTCTCGGTGCGTTTCGCTCTCGCTCGCAATGAAAACCCAAGGAGAACATATAAAAATGAGACTCGTGCGTAAAAGTCTCGTATACGCTCGTGAGAAGCTCGTAAGAGACCTCGCCGCGCGTTAAATACGAGTGTGCGAGCTAGATCCGCTAATTTTTCTTCTCCATTCTCCTATTTTTCCGTTTTCTTGCTCAGCCCCCAAGGGGAGACACGTACGAAAAGATTGGACTCGATTCGCCTTCGTTTCTCGGAGCGAGTTAAACGCGAATTTGAGCTCCAAGAGCAGGCGAAGCTGCTCGCATGGTAATGCGAGCGCAAAACCTTCAGCATTTAATCTTTTACGGAGCAGGACTCTTTGCCTCTCCCTCTTGCCCTACGCAGGCAGAGTCGATGGCGCAAGAGAATATTGTGAGAAACCTTTTCACTGCATATGAGACTTAACGCAGCCCCCAAGGTGCCTGCTCGGGCGAACAACGTTTGCTATACCGCCGCTGCACTCTTTGTAGCAGCAACGACCGCGACCGAGTCTCTCTCGCTCGGCCAAAGTATCGGCGCCGACAAAGCCAAAGATTTCCCGGCTAATTACCAAGAGACTAATTGAATGCCGCTCCGCTCCTCTTCTCGCTTCTTTCTCTCAGCTCCAGCGAAACTCTCGCGGCAACTTGTTCTCCTCGCGCGCAGTCCCACCCCGAGCATTCGCGTGGGCCTTTTTCTCCTTCCTCTCCCTCTCTCTCTCTCTCTCTCTCTCTCTCTTCATCTTTCTCCATTCTCGCGGCCCTCCTTATTCCTCCAAGAGTATCACTTCGCTCCCCAACTCTCCTCCGCTTTAAAGTTTGGCCAGTCACTTTCGAGAGATTAAGTACATGCCGCAGTGCGAGCTTCGCCTCTACCATTACGCGCCTTCTCCCAATCATACGCGACTCATTCATATTCATGCACTTGGCTAATAGTCTCGCGCCCAAGATCTACACCCTCTCTCTCTCTCTCTCTCTAAGGAAAAAGGCCTCGGGCTCGACTTTTCTGTCACCAGGCCGTTCGTTCCCGATGCCAGGAAAATCGAATTTTCACGAGGAATTTTCGAAAATTGACAATTTTTGTCATTTCGATGTCATTTCGGGAGAGAGATAAAAAAACGTTGCAATGAGCCAGTGCGGAGGTTGAGAATCCTCGAGGAGAAACGATCCGGAGAGTTAACAAGTGGCTGGGAAATGGTAAAGAGGCTAAACGCGGCGGTTAATCTTGGTTAAGCCGGTGGAACCAGCAACCGGATAATCCGAGCTGTCTCGTGGAGAAAATCTCTCTGACTTTGGGCATCGCAGTGCAGCCAAGAATGACTGGATGAAAAATTCGGTCAGGCTTTGTGTTCGAGGACCTCGTGGATTTCACAGGCTGCAGGTGTCAAGAGCCAATAATCCAATGTTTTCCAAACGTTGAACGAGCGGAGAATGCGAACAGGTTTTTACAGGCCGGGCGCGATCTAACGTGGAAAATCGTTTGGAAAACGAGGATTACACGCCTGCGTGAGAGTCAAGATTCTCGATGAAAGGTGGCACAGGCCCCGGGGGAAAATCATGAGAGACTCTGATTTTTCGTGGCTCTTGGTCGTTCGGGGCGGGAAAATGTGACTACGGGGGAGGCTCTTTGGTATATAAAAGCTCGAGGTACGAGTCTGCAATGGCGAAGGAGATGGAAAAAAGTTGCCCAGGGACGTCGAGTCTCGTATTTTCGTCTCGAGTCACGTAAATACGCGTGTGTGAATGTAAACACATGTGGATAGGGATCTATATAGAGAGACGAAGCAGCGATTGTCCTTGGTGGCCCGGGAAACGTATGGCCTGAAGTTAGCCATGAAAATGCCATTTTCGGGGATGTTGAGTGCCGGAATAAAGATCGTGGCCGTCTCAGCCGCCGCCAGCATCCGGGGCTCTCGTTTTTTTTCTTCTAAACTTCGAGTTTCGAGCTTCGAATAGCGCATAGAGAAGCTGCAACAGAAAAAAAGGATCTGCTCGCGCGGGAGAGCGAGCGAAAAGGCGCCGCGCCCAGTCTGACTCTCGTCTCTCTCTTCAGGCATTTAACGTCGAGTTAACGGTTCGTTTACTGAATAGAGCACGTTGGCTTTTATTTTTATTGAAAAGCGATGTTTGGCCTGGCCAACAGTGAATTCGTGCTGCGAGCTTGGGGGCTGGATCCTCTATCTTGTTCCCTCTCTTTTGCTCTCTCGGCGAGTCACTTCTCCGGCGTCTACGGGGACCACACCGGAGAGGATGTTCGCATGCACCCCTTGGGACAACGACGTGTCGAGCAGCGAGTACCAAGGGCTCTCCCTCTCTCTCTCTCTCTCTCTCTCTGGCCTGCTCGTTTTCTCTCTCGCTCGCGGACACGGTTCGTGCGTGACGAATCGCGGGCTAGTTTTTGTCGCGTTCACCGCACAGATTCCGGACGAGTCAACATGCCACGCAGCACGACATTTTCTCTCCCTCGTCATCCCCCCGATGCATCCCTCCTGCGTGTACAAACCCAAAACATACACACAATGAGTGTCTCTCCACATTAACACGAGCAGCCGGAAAAAACGCAGCTACCAAAACATAAAAGAGATTTCATTTATAAGCCACTTACGCCCTTCCACAAACTTTGCCTCGAGGCTTGCTTCGTCTTACACACGAAATCTCAGCAGGAATCCTCATTTTTCTCCATCGACAATGATATTATACGATCATTCCTCATCTACCAGTCGAGCCAAACTCGAAGAAACCCCCTAAATTATGGGCGGGATATTTAAGTATTTTGCTCTTTTGATTCCCGGCCATAGGAAAGGGGCGCGATCTTTGTGTCACGTGTCACCGAATCTTCCCCGATCTCCAGGTACCTCGATGTGTTGAATGAAAGGAAAACAGAGACAGGCAAGGACAAAGCAAGATCGGGTATCGATCCAGCATTTCTTTTGTTTTACTTGCATTGGAAATGAAATTTTTTTGTAAAAATCGTTGACATTTTGTTGAGCACGGTAAACCCTAAATTTTTTGCATCATTTCATTATTTTACGAAATTTACGATCGGAACGACAAAATTTCCTTTGGAAAAGACTTTCTTCAATATTTCTTGCCGAAATGACACCATTTTTGCGATTTTAAAAAACATAAAACGTTTAGTCGAACGTACCGAACAAAATATCCATATTTTTCAACAAAATTTTGTATTCAGTGTCAGACACGAGTGCGCCGGTAAATTTTCCATAAACCATGGGCCAAAATGACACCAAGATTCTTTTCTTGTTCTCTCCGCACGAGAACTTCCGATCCGAGCTCCTCGCGTCGAGTTCTCATGGTTTGCGGCAAGGAGCTCTTCCCCATGGTCATATGTCTATACATATAGACATAATTCATATATTAACCGAAATAGTTTCCGTATACATTTCCATTGAGAGCTCGCCCGAGGCGTCGATATATCTATAGACGTTAGAGACGTTATACTCACACGCGCCCATCATTTCCAATTTTCTGCCCTTCTGTATACATATCGACGTTATATTTATGTTTATATATCTTGGCATTATAAAGTATCGCAACCGAGTCAACAATGACGGCTCATTATCCCTCTCGTAGATCCCACACGGGACTGCCTTGTGAAAAACCAACCGTGAAGAAATAAAATTCACAGTTATTTGTGTGTGTGTGTGCGTCTGGGTGGGCGAACGATTCTTGGTAACAGGAGGGAATCATTGGGGGCTTTATGCTTCAGGTATTCGTCCCGCCTGGAAACATCGAAAGCCTTTTGTTTGCTAAATTTTCCTTTTTTTTTTTTTATTCGTGGGCCATTCAATTTTTCTTGATACGTTTCGGGAAATTGGCGAGAAAATAATAATTTTTATGCATTTCGAGGAAATCGATAAATCCTTCATCATTTCTGGTGCTGGAAACAGTTGAATAAATTTCATTCATTTTTGCATGCAGTTTCGATGGATTTTTTGAAAATTGGCCCAAAAAGATTTAATTGTTGAAGAGGAACAATAGTTTCGTGCAATTATTTGGAATCGATGGTTACTTTATCAATTCCGTGGATTTGATTTCGGAAAATTGTAATGTTTATTTGAGATTTTTTGTTCATGTTTGTGGGCTTTTTGAAAATTGGCCAGAAATTTTGTCATTATCGCGGTGAGAAAAATAATTTCCGGCACTTTGGGAAGATCCATCGATTCAGACGAAAAATGTGGTTAGAAATTTGAAACGTCGCGGCTGCCATCACGGATTGCGACGAATTCGCCAACTCGGGCAAAGATTAATGATAAAAATAGAGGCGATTCGTACTGGCGAATGAAAATTGATTAAAAAAATTGGCGATTCATTTTGTGACTATTTCGGTGAAAAAAAAATAATTTCATGCATTTTGAGGAAATGGATGAATCGTCGTTAATTTTGGGCTTGGATAATTAATGGACGAGTTTCCAGGTGTTTTTCCCTCAACAGGAGGTTGAATTAGAAAGAAAAAGACGTTTTTAAAGTGTGAGGCGAATGGCGACATTGATATTTATGTATTTAGTGTGATAGGCTGAGATTTTCAGTTTGGAAATGGAAAAGATATGTATGCGGACAGGTATTCATGAAGAGAGGAGAGGGGCAAGTCTGGATTAGGTCACAGAGACCATAAACAGCGGGGTGACAAGATAAAAATGAGAATTTATGGTGAAAATATTTGTGCGCATTGCCGGACGCATCGTTTGGTTGAGGTCCACGAAGAGGAGCCCGCCCGTGGTCCATCCTCGGACTCCCGAAGTTAACTCCGTCGAGCGAGAGAGCCAAGAGCTAGTTTTCGTCCCAAGTGAGTGTGAGACTGGTTGCCTCTCTTTTTCTCGAGCATTGACAGTTTTGTTGAAAGTTCGGGTCATAAATCGGCGTGTACATTGTTGGACTTTCAAGAGGAAACCCGCAATGCCATTGTGACACGCCTTACCGACTGTTGTAAATAATAAGCCCCCTTTTTCGTCTCTCATTCCATAGACATCTTTTCTCCTTTCGTTCTTCTCGCTCTGCCTCCCTCTCTTCCGGAGCTTATTTCTGTGTTGCTCGAGCGCGAGTGTCCTCCCGACTTCTCTTGGGATTATATGGTATTTTATACACCTCGTTGAGCCCGATATACAGCAGAGTTGACACAAAAAAGAATCGTCATGTTTAACGACAATCCCCGTTGGACGAGATCGGCCCCGGGGAGTCACTTTTTTTCAGGACCTCCTTCCAAATCCCGCGCTCTGATTTTCATTTTCTTCGTCAAATTTTTCCGCCGCGCGTCTTCATTTTTCATTTATTGAGGCGATTCCGAGGATTTCGCCCGGACATCAAGATCCGCGCGGCGGTGTCGAAATAAAGATTTGTGTGTGGTTTCTTTTTTTTTTTGCTACTTCGTGGCCGCATGTGCGTGGGCAAAAAATGGCACGACTCTTCGACGACGAGTTCTCCAGTGCCACCCACTTCGACCGAGTCTTTTTATATTTTGTTCTTCATTCCCGCGCGCTCTTCCTAATTGATCGCACCTAATTAACAACGTCGCGATTCCATGAGCTACTACGGCTGGGCCAGAAAAAACTGGCTGGAAAAAACGAGCCCAGTCAGACGGACAAAAATGGAAGACGTTTTTTTTTCTTCCCTCAAAACTTTTACGAACTTGAGATTCGTACTAAAACGAGAAACGCGCACGCCTCGGGAGGTAATTGGATGCATTTCGCGCTTCCTTCTGCGGCCAACTCGGAAAGCCTTGGAGCGCGTGTGAACGTTTTCAGGGTGTGGAGGTGTCTCGTGGGCGCGACGAGAGACGCCTAATGCACCCCCGAACATCGTGGCTCGTGTGCAACGCCGGGAAAACGTATTTTTCATATAATTCGGGGCAATATGGACCCCCTGAATTTTGATCGATACATAAAAATCGAATTTTACGTGCGAGTTTTTTTTTTGGTCCTTCATCCACTTTGTGGCAATGAAAATCTCTTGGATTGACCTTGGAAAATATTAATTTTCGCCAGGTAAAAAATTTTTTATCACCGAAACACAATTTTTTTTCCATCTTTTTGCAATATTTTGAAAACGATAACGTAGAGTAGAGATGACAGTCTCAATTGGAATAATTTTCACTCATTAAGGACCGAAAAAAATAATTCGAAATATCGAAAAATAATATGGGGGGTCCATATTACCCCGAATGTCTCTGTAATCGTCGAATTGGTGCGAATGCATTTAAGATGAGTTGGGAGATGACCCGCTGGCAAACGTTGTCTCGTTGGCAAAATTTCTCGTCCGCATAGCGACCATTGCACGCGAGTATAAATATTTATTTATCCTTTTTCATGCCATTTGTTATTATTATTTTCCTTTCTTTTCACATCTCCGCGGCTCTTCGTTCCTCACTTAATTCCCTTTTCTAACGTTGTGTCCTCTCTCGCCCGGTGCTGGACGAAAAAGAAGAACCACACGGGGGGGGGACTGGCGCGTATCACATGCGCGACTCTTCGCTGCTGCTGCTGCTACTTACTGATATTTATTGCATCCAGAAATGTGTACGGTACTCATAAATCTCCGCATTCACACGGGCTTTCTAATTTACATATTCCCCGGCTCACCCTCATCTCCCGAGAACACACACTCGACATTCTTTTTTCTTCCTCCCTCATCCCTTGACCACCATCAAGTTTACATTTATGCTTAGGCCATTTTATCCTTTCGATCGCCTCTGCTCCAGTCAAATCACATCTTTTATCTTTTCGGCCCTTACGCTGATAACGTCCGTTCGAAAAAAATGCTGAAAAATCATATTTTCACCATATCTCGCTCGGAAAATAAGTAAAAATTTTGCAAATTTGTCAAATTCCCGAGTAAAAAACTATTTTCCCCTGAAAGTCGAGCCAGCCCAAAGCCCTGCCGAGAAATCCTGGCCTGACCGGAAGAGAATAACGATCGGAAAATATCTGCTGGACACCAAGGACCCCCCCCCCCCCCCCCCCCCCCCCACCCCCCCCCCGAAAACCCCCCGCCTCCCGGGAGGAAAAAAACGATTGAAAAATTTTTTCTCCCCCCCTCTCCCCCCCCCCCCCCCCCCCCCCGGTCCTTGTGAGAGGAGGAGAAGCAAACGCGACTACATATTCAAGGTCTGGATGTTGCGGGGGATAATCTCGAAGACCACCGTGTCGGGCCTGCGGCGTGTTCACCGGGGCAATAACGTTCGGGACAAGATCAACGCGGCAATTTATATTTCACACATGCACCACCGCAGGCGCCGTGATTAATTGGTGAAAAATCAAAGGCTCTGTTCGTGTCTTTCTCGTTTTTTCCTGGTCGCGTAAGCGTCGCGGTTGACCCGGCTAAGATATCCAGGAAAAAAAAACGGGCAAACCTGACGTGCTGTGGGCTCGCGTACCAACAAAAATCTCAAGACGCAGAGACGGACGCGGCGCAAACATTTTTCACATTTTTCTTCATATTTCACATATTTATATATTTCGCCCGCGAGATATTCTCGCTATATACACAAAGCCGAGCAGAAACTCCGAAACGAGGCGTGACAAATCATTACACGGTGCCTGTATTTTCTCTCGTGTATGATGGCAAGATGAGAGAAGAGGCCGTACAACCGCGTTAACGACTCCACGATCCTCCAGCAGCAACATTGCTGCCAGTTTCGCGCGCACACACACAGACACGCTGGAAATGAAATTTTCGAAAAAATCTTGGAATTTTTTCCAAAAACAAGGTAAATAAAATATTTTTTCGATTATTTCAAAATTTTCGTCGTTTCGGCCGTACGTTTCTAACGGAATTGTCAACTAAACGACGGAAATTTGCTTTCGGGAGGACTTTCCAAAATATTTTTTGCTGCAACGACACAATTTTAGGGATTAAAATTTTTTTCAACACCCACAAACCCGTGAAAAAGTAACTTTTTGCCGAAGCAATCGCATCAAGACAAAATAATGAGTTTTCTCCGATTTTTCAATAATTTTTTCGCCGCCGACAATGAATGGGGTGGCCCGAGATTATTTAGAAAGAAATGGTTGGTGCGCGCGGGGATGAAAATGAAAAAGGAGAGGCAGGCGACGGAAAGAAATGCGCGGCTGGCTCGATCAAGGGATGCTCCAGGGTCGAAATGATGCTCGACACTTCCGACAGAAAGAGAGGGAGAGAGAGAGAGAGAGAGAGAGAGAGAGAGAGAGAGAGGAAGAAGCTCGTAAAATGGAAATCAATTACATCTACACTTAACCACTTAAACTGGTTTCGCCACGGTCCTAAAGCGCGCGAGCTCTCATCTCTGCGGTGTTCTCGCTCTTTCTCGGCTTGAGCGTCTCACGCGCCGCGCGCAATCCACCGCGCATATTCTTTCTATATATTTTTCTGTTTACCTGTTCCGTGTCTGTGTCCGCGTTCAGGCTCTGTTAAAAATCCGAGAGAGAGAGAGAGAGATGAAGGGAGATGGACCGAGAGATCGCGGAGGGTGCGCGCGAGACAACGAGAAAATAGATTTTGTGTGCGCTCGCGAATGCGAATGCATCGCTCTCGCTCGAGAAGAAAGAGATGACGTTGTATAGAGGTCGTATAGCAGCCGGTGAGCGCCGCTGCAGGCTCGCTTCAGAGCGGGCCTCTCTGCGGCCAGCCGCAGATCATTCGTATCAACATAATTACAAGCTCGGGAGCCGCCTCTCTGTTTCTCTCACCTCGCTCCACCCATCACAAGATTGGAACGCGCGCGTTCCATACGAGTCCATTTATTTTTCGTAAACCTCTGGATTGATGATATTGTGGGGACAAATGGGATTTAAAAAATTTGTGGATATCGTAGTTTACTTTTTTTTTTTCTACCCCTATAGAGATCGATATGTAGCGATGAAATGTATACGGACAAAATAGGTCTATCTGATGGCGTATAGACGCGAAAAGTAGTGAACGTCGTCCGTGCGTCTCGGCGCGGACGTGCGCTCCCGGTGGTTCGGGTTCCCCCCGGCCGCGGAACGACAACGCCCCACCGACTTGCTCCATGCACCCGAGAGGACTGCTCGAGTTTTCTACCCCGATCGGGGGTCGAGGTGTTAGTCACGCTATAAAAGCGCTTCGGAGCTCGAGAGAACAAGAGTAAGAGAGCTTTAAAATGCGCGGCGGCTGCATCTAAAAATAATTGCCCGCTGACAGGGCGTGAAATGAATTTATTTAATTCCAGATAGGTATAACAGAATTACACGGCAGTTGAAGGTGCGATGAAGCTTGGGTCGCGCGGGGCGAAGGAATACACGATATATAGCTCCTATATACAAAGCGAGAAAAAGAAGGAGAGTCGGAGAGCCAAAGGAGAAGAAGGAGCAGGAGGAGAAGCCTGGGAGGGGGAGAAAGCTCTGGAAAGAGAATGAGCGAAACTCAAGATGAGGATATATTACCATGGGCGCGAGAGGGGCTGAAGGGCTTTGAATGCTTGAAAGGCTCGTCAAATGATCGAGGAGGTGAAACGAGAGAGAATATCCTGGTGAGAGTCGCCCACAGCCAAAAACTTGCTTTCAGGCTCTCAAACACTCGGGGCTTCTCTATATCGATCGAAATTCACCAAGCAACCAAAAGACCACGAGAAAGATGAGACGAACGAGGCAGATTAACGAGAGAATTCATTTGCCGCCGCACTGACCTCTGTTCCTGTTCTCTCCGAAATTCTCCCTCCATTTATTATTCCACCAAAATTAAACACTAACAACATTCCTCCAGAC
Organism: Campopleginae sp. 14b; assembly: GCA_030522525.1. NCBI lineage: Eukaryota > Metazoa > Arthropoda > Insecta > Hymenoptera > Ichneumonidae > Campopleginae sp. 14b. The sequence goes on from JAPYYS010001069.1 coordinate 105,549, forward strand.
AATATATCGCTACTATTAAAACAATCAACCGCATCAATTTATTAAAAACCATTTATTTTATTATTCTTTTCTCATCACGCGCCTTCTTCTTGGCCTTTCTTTTCTCTTTCCCACACATCGGTACGCTCTACAATTCATCCAGACGCTTTTTCGCTACAATTACATGCTTTTTATCCTCAATCCTCTCTTTCCATTAAATATATATATATATATATATATATAATGTATTTATAATATTTACAAACCATCTCGTCATAAACCTCCCCGAGATTCATACGAAATTTTATTTTCTCGTCTTTTTTCCTTTTCCTTCTCTATTCATATAATACTATCGTGGTAAGGTATACAGGCCCGATGATTTCTCTCGGATCTGTGACGATAAAAACCAATCGGAAAAATGACTTTTTGTTTCAATTTTCGAACGAAAAAGTTCGGTGATGGCACGAAAAACTGATTTTTCGTTACCCCCGCCCTGAATACAAATTTTGCCAGATTTTCTCGTTTTTTGTTTGCAGTTTGCAATTTTTTTTTGAATCTTCGAACCAAGAAATTCATAATTTTTCCAAAACTCGACGCATTTTTGACCATTTTTTTTGTCTAATTCGCTGGAGATAAAAATTACGATACCCGAACACACACTTTTACACAATCGATCGATTCGAATATTTACAGAGTCGATTTACGATCGAGAACGAACAACAAATTCATGGGCATTCGTGCCAGTCGAAATTTTCCAACTTAATTTTACGTTCGAATCGTTATTTTTGCTTTTCACTGTACACTATACATCTACTTACACCATAAGTAACGTCTATCATAACAGCAGGTTGGATAATTCTCGGTGAACGTCAAATTTCATCGGATAAATGAAAAAAACATCGTCTGGCCATGGATCATGGGAAATGCCACGTCACAACTCGAAATATTTCCTGCTAAGGAATATCATCGATATTTACGATATTTACGACTATTACAACAAATGCCTATACCATTTGGTCGACACGCCACAAAGATCGCGTGGCTAACGACCACGATATGGTTCTCTTTGGCTCTCGAATCATTTTTTATATATATTTATATATTTCCATATATAATATCGAAATAAAACAACGAGGAAACAAGCGTCTGATTCGAATTTCTTGAAACAAATCAACAGGACCAGAGTTTATCGATCGTGCCAACTTAACAAATCGTTTTTATCGAAAATTATCGCTCCGGACGAATGTGCAACGTTGAAATGCAAATTTTCAAACTAAAAATCGATCGTTCGGACAATAAAAATTTCGTTGCAATATCCAATAAAAAAAAAATTGCTGGGAAAATTGAGTAAAAATCGATATTTTCGATTTTTTTTTGTTTACGAGCAAATTAAATGAAGGAAAAATACTTAGCTCCGGATGTTGGAAATCGTTCGGGTCCTGGGAAAATGAAGAAATCGATCAACTAATTATAATATTTATAATAAAATAATGTTATAATATTAAAAATAAAAGGAGTCACTGGGTGAGACGGAAAAAAGTGGGTCAATTTTTGAGAAGAAGCTTTTTTTTTCGCCTCCTCGTCCGCTGAGATCGATGTCGAGATTTCTACGGGATTTGGATAAAAATGTTTAATTGGGACTATTGGTACGTTGTCGCAAAGGCGGAGTTGTGCAATTTGGATTGTGATAAGGTGCGTACCGGACTGGTCCACTGGCCGGTAAAGAGGAGGGCGAAGTACGTCTTGAGATAATGGAAACTGGAGGTGGTTGCCAGGACCAAGAAATTCCGTGATAAGGGAAAGCTGCCGATGGTTGAGGCGGCGGTGGAGGCGGCGGTGTCCCGTAAGGTGATGGCGTCCCACCTCGGCTCCCGTATAGCAAAGCTGCCGCGCTTGTGGGCGAGGTTAGCCAAGGCGATAAAGGATGCGCCGGATGCTGACCACCGTTGCTCTCGTGCTGGGCATTCAGCGCTGCCGCCGCTGCTGCCGGCGACGTCATTGCCAAATGCTCGTACAACCTCACCGATGGAACTCCGCAACGCACTAATTGCTGCTCCATCAACTCCATCGGATCTCTGCAAAAGATGAAAGAAAAAGGAAAAAATCTTTAGTCAAGTTCGGAAAATGTGGAAAAAAATGTAAAAAAATTTTTTTTTCACTGTCCCGGAGATTAGAAAGGGAAGGAAGTCGGCTAATTCGAAAAATCTTGGAAAAAAATATTTTTCACGGGCGCGGAGACTGGGAAAGGTTCGAGGCCATAGTAACGTGGAAAAATGTGATTTTTTCAAAATTTGACAATTTGACTAAAAGATTAAAATAGCGTCAAAGGTCGGACGAGCTTGGAGCTCTTTGAAATTCATTTGGCTAAATGTTCTCGAGGGTTTGAAGGTTCAGCAGAGTCTATATGATAGGCAATCTCGTGTGTGTACGAGGATAGAAAGTTCCGGGAGCTGGCAGGAAGGTTTGCTTCTCTCTAATATGGCCGATCGAGCTCGAGCTCTTTGTATACATGTATTTAAAGAGGTTTATATATATATATATATATATATTGGCTGATGTATAGAAAGAGCGGAGTGGTTGGCGCCGCGTGATGAATGATTTCGTGAGCCAGCCAGCCACGCTTAATTAGCCTCAATCAGGATTCGATTGTTAATCGATTTGACGGTTGATTATAATCGACGGGGAGAAGGCTGACTACGGGATACTATATTATTGGCTTGATGCACACTTGGGTATGATATTTACACGGACGTATACGGCGTCGCGCGTCGTTTACTCGTGTCTGGAGCGATTGGGACACTTGGCTCCTTTCTCGCTGCCTTTTTTTCTTTTTTCCTTTAAATTTATTTTTTTTCCTCGGTTTGACCCAGCGCGCCCCGTACATATTAGGATTCTTTATCTCTCGTGATCGTAGCCAACGCGACATCGAGCAGCAGGCTGTGTAGTTCGTTAATGAAGCCACGTCATTTCCTACCTCGGTGATTGTGCTGCCAGGTCTCGCATCAAGAAATACGGAAGACTCAATTATTAAATAGTCTTTTAAAATTTGGATAAAAATTCAAATCACCTCGAGGCATATCTCGAAAATACGAGCCAGCACCGAGAAATCCTTTTGCTCATGCGATTCGGCCACCAATCTTTTCTTCCGTGCGCGACGCAATTATTCTCTTTGACGCTTATTATCGCGCTCAATCTTTTAATTATAACTCATTTATTTATTATCGGAGAAATTCCGTTGCTCGTCCTAAATTTTCTTGGCCCTAAGATTTATCTCCAATAAAATCGGGCATTCGGAATCGTCGTTAATTCTGACGGAAGAAACGTGTCGCGAGGTTCGAGAAAAATGTCAACATTTTCCTCCCGATCGTTGTAATCTTATCCGTGAATATTTTAGTCTCCGCGTAACCGGAAATTACGCCAAAAACGTTCAAATTTAATCGGATAAATAACTCTCGACTCATCATCCCGGGCGGTTCTCCGAATACCGAGTTCTCCGCGGCATGCGATACGCTCCGAATTTTTCAATTAAAAAAATATCATTTGACCGTTCCATTGTCGGCCGCAAACCGAATACTAAATGTGTTGTTTTGATAGAGGCAAAGAAAAATAGAACGTTTACTTTTGAGAGAGCGAGAGGCGAACAATAGATTCACCGCGTGCGTGCGTGTGTGTGTGTGTGTGTGTGTGTGTGCGGTTTCGGTGGTGTGGATTTGGTTACTAGTGGCGAGCTAGTGCTTAGCACGTAACTCGATAGCTCAGGAGCAGGAGCAGCCAGCCCAGCTCGCTCGAGGTCTGCGCGCGCGTTTTTGTTGTTGTTTAATATGCACGCGCGCTCTTTTCCTCGGGATCTTGCTGGACACACACACACACACACACACACACAGACACGCAGGACGTGCAATCCTATACGTTTTTCTTCTTTCTCGTTGTTTTTTCTTTCGATTCTCTGCTCTTTCGGTTGCTCGCGAGCGAAATGTTGGAAAGCGAGAGCGACAAGGAAACGTCGCCCAGGCCTCGCGCAAGGACTAGGGTGGCCCTCGCGCCTATTCATATTTCCGCATATCCCTGCGTGCGTGCCCGTCTGTATATGTTACATCGCGAATATATGCCCGGACTCGGAAGAGGCGAAAGGGAAAGAGAAAGGGATTAGAGGGCCCGGGGCTAATCGCCGTCCGCTCTCGAACGTGCCGGACCACACACCGTCGCACCGCCGACGTCGTCCTCCTCGTCGTCGTGTCGTTTTCTCTTTCCTGGCTCCTGCTCCTGGAGCTGCAACCGCGATATTCTTCCCCCCCCCGCCCCCCCACCCCACCCCTCTCTCCTATGTCTCCCTGACAAAATGGGTGTTGCCGGACCACCGGACTCTATTAGCAAACCCCCCGCTCCCAACAACAGAAAAATCTATAAGCGCGTAAACGCACTTTATTGTGATTGAGACATCAAGTCAACCAATTTTTTCGTCTTCGACCGTCTCTCCGTTACAAAAACCCTTTGGAGAAAAAGAAAGGCTAGAAAAAAATAAATAAATAATTCATTACTTTTTGGAATTAATATGAAAAATTAACATTTTCTTGCCGCACCGGTGCATGTTCGAGTTTTTCATCGTGTGCGACGATTCCGTTGGGAAAACTCATCGGAAATGTCTCCAGATGAATTTGTTAAGGGCGAGAAAAAGAAAAAAAAATTCTTTTCATCTAATTTCTCGTTGAAATTATGAAGAAATGGGCAATTCCTCGAGGCACCGGAAATGCGAGGATCCCGATTCGTCACAAATTGATGAACGATAAAATATATTATTAATAATTCAATTATAAGAAAAAGACGCCTCGTGAATTCTTATCAAGATCTCCATTGTAGCTCAAAAGCTCGATTCACATGTGGAGCGGAAGTCTGTTCGTTCCGGAATATTCATACGCGTATTACATAAAAAACAAATGGTTTTATTTAATATTAATTATACGGAGAGTTCGGAGGAGGAGGGCCTTCCCTGTGACTTTTTTCATACGAGAATGACGATCCGTCGCCGGGGCTTCTCTCATGGGGAATTATAATATTAACGCTCGTGCACACACCTGTTAAATAAACGGAAATGACGCGGCACCTACACAGCACAAGAGATTTGTCGGAGAGGGCTCCGACAAATCTTTGCTCATTTTTTGCTTCCCCTTTTGCCCTCGCACGCTCTTCCCGTGCCCGACTAATCGGCCCCCAGGAATATATAGACTCTCGAGTACACTCGGAAAGTCGTGGCCTCTTGAATGATCGTTTATCTTTTCATAAAGCTTCTTCGCCTTACCCTCCCGGACAATAAAACTCCTAATTACATGCAATTGAGACAAGTCTCTCGCGGTACATCCTCGCGCGATATCAATTCATTGGTGCACACGTGTCTGGCAATAATCATCGATTGCCTTAGCATTCGTCTTCCCGATTATTATTAACGCGCCCCGGAACAACCACCTGCTTCGCTGCTTCGATTATTCCTGCTCGCCAGGAATTTTCATGCTTTTCCTTGCTCGCAATGTGGAGAGACCTCGGACGCAATAAATACAATTCCTCGATTCTCCGGGACTTGGCTCACTCATGCCCGGCAAACCTTCTAATTACAAGTTGCTCGCGGTATTTAACGGATTCTCCGCAAGTGCAGTGGCGCGCGCGAGTTGCAAGGCTGAGGAATCTTTCAAGTATCTCATCCTCGCGACGTTTCCAGCTCCTCCTTCAGTCTCTCCCTTTTTTTATGCTTCCGAGGATAAGCGGCGGATGAATTTGAGATATCGAGAATGTTTTCTCGGCATTTTATCGAGGAGGAAAAATAAAATGATTGTTTGTCGTCTTTTTGAATTTATGAGATGAAATGTCGTATCGATGGTTTGGCTCTCGGATCGTAAAACAATTTGAGGCAGGATCCCGGGCTTGTCTATCTCTCGCGTAAATGTATCGGCGCTCTATGGGTTTTCTATGTGGTTCTTTCCGATGGGATGTTCTCATCTCGTTTCTCACGCGATCCCTCGTCGCGGCTCGAGCTCGATCTTTGCTACTCATCGCGGCGGCGGGCGTCTTGGTCGTCGCGTCTTTTGCTCTGCTGGTCGTATAGTCGTCACGCGAAAGGCGGCACCGACAGTTTAACGCGAGAAGGAATCGAAGCCGCTGCGCCTTGTCGGCTCCTTAAGCAAAAGCCTTTAGCGGCTTTGAGTGCTCTCTCATTCGCGCGCGGCCTCGCTCGCTCTCTTTCTCCTTTGCCCCAGCATCTGCAGCTTTTATCTCGCCCACTTTTCCTCTCTCGTTCTTCCTCCGTGTCTCTCTTTATTCCTATTTTCTCCATTCCCTCCCTCTCTATTTTTTCGCATTTTTCTTCTTTTCTCTCTCTCTCTCTCTCCTCGTTGAATTTTCGCCGAACGCGACGACACGTTCCACGCGAGAGATAAAAAAAGGCTCCAATATTAAGCAAAAAAAAAAAAACGAAAGCTCTTGGTTCTCCTTGGCATGCGAGGCGCAAAAATTAGCCTCGGGCTAATGTCCATCACTCGACGTTCGACAGTGCGAATGTGCTCTGATCAGCCAGATCGGAGCTCTCCGCACACTCGACACATCCCGTCTTAAACTTAAAAATCATTAGCCACCGCACCCATTACCCAACAAATAATCATCAACTGACACGTTCAATCTTTTCTGTTTTTTTTCTTTCTATTTTTCGTCTACGCACGGTTGTCGAATTATTTGAGCTTACAATATGAAACCTTAAAAAAATAAAATTTCCCTATGCCTTTAGGATGGCAACATTGTTCAAAACTTTTCAAAACTTAAAGTATTCCTTCGATGAATGGATGAAATTAATTTTGGAAAAAAGATTGGAAATGTTTTAAAATTGAAAAAATGCATTTTTATTATTAAAAAACAGTCAAAAAACAGCGGAAATTTTCGTGAGTCGAAATTTGCATGACAGTGTGGTATCTACGGGTCGAATATATTCTGTTTCCATACGGAAGTAAACGAGCAATGAAATGAATGAATTACATTGCCGATTGAAAATTGAAAGATTGAATGGAATTTGAGTGGAAAGAGGATGATTTTGGATTAAGAACGATTTGTCAGAAGGGTCGTTGTTATTGTTGATGATGTTGCGGCGTCAATAGCTCTCGGTGTAGAATTCCGTCGGACAGGGGATCGGGTATTAGGTTCTTTCTCTGTCTTTAGCACGAGGCTTTATACCTGTTATTCTCACCCTGGGGCTGAGGCAGAGGGCATTAGGTAAGTGGTAGATAATAATAGGTTACACCCTGGTGATGGGCCGAGGAGCGACGGTAAATCGGGGAGGGAGCAAAAGAATAAGACGACGAGGAGAAAGGCGAGCGAGTATCTCTTTCTGGTTGTTGGGCTGTGGACGTGGTGAGCAACCTCTGAATCGAGAGTTTAGACGCGCCGAGAGTACACACGCGCACGTATGGGTGCGAGGAACAAAGAAAAAGTAAGACGAAGCAGCAGCAGCCAAGGAAAAAGCATATCGGGAGTGTTGATGGTCCTATGGAAGCTGCGGCGGAGTAACTCTTTGGCCCGAGGAAGAGGAAAAAAAAGGAATTAACGGACTCCGGTGCAGCGACGTCAATGTGTACGTCACATAGAGAGGAATTTACGAAGTAAAGATGCGGGATAAGAAGGAGGTGAAGAAGCAATATGGAAAAAGAGGAGGAAGATGAGAGACCGAGAGAGAGAGAGAGAGAGAGAGAGAGAGAGAGAAAGCAACGGCGGGCAACGAGGCGAGATGAAGAAAAAGAAAGAGGGAGGGGGTGGGATAGAGTAAGTGCGAGAGAGTGTAACGGCAAAGAAATTAATAGCCATAAAATATGAATAGAAATTAGCAGGTTCGGGGTGGCGTGACGCGTTTGCTCGCTCATTTCCTTTCGGCGCGTTGAAAAACAACAAAACAACGAAATACGGTTCCCCGAGCCTGTAATTTACCCGGTTGCCGCCGACCGCGAGAGTAGAAGGCCCCGCGCGAACACGCCGCGAGAGACAGAGAGAGACCAAGAGCACAAGCAAAGTATCTGCGCTCCTCTTGCTCGATACACGCTCGCAACCAGTGCTGTGAGAAGACTTGCTCCATCTTCTCCCCCGAGCCCTCACCAACTTATCATCCGCAGCACATATACGCGTGATCATCTTCGCTTCTCCCTACACCTTTCTCTTTCTCATCTCCTCGCGGAGCTGCTTCCAACAGGCTTCCACCAGGTCGGCCTTCCTCTCGTTGCTCCTGCTGCTCCTCTCTTCTCCAGCATCCATTTACCGAGACGCCCGATCCTTGCAGCAGCGTTTAGAAAGCTTTTAAAAGCCCTCGATGCTCTTACGTACTCGCGAACGCTTTTCTCTCGGCGCTTCCATTTGAATATAAGCCAAAACGTTTACCCGCCCGGACGACGTTCCGCGCGATCCAAAGAGCGAGATGCGCTGCGTGTCTCTGCTCTGTCTCCAGCTTCGCCGAGTTACTCTGCCCCGTTTAATTATCTATGTCTCTCGCGTACGATCCACATATACAGAGCACGAGAGCAACAGAGTCGACCTCCGCGGGCGCCGAGAGATCAATTTGTCCGGACTTGCTCGAACCCATGAGTCTCTCATGCGAGAGACTCTGACGCCTTCAACGGTCATCAGCATCTCTTTTCTCTTTTCTTTTCATCGATTGATCAGAAAACCCGGCAAAACAATTTCTCGAGGCCGCGATACATGGAAAGCCTTTTTTTGTTTTTTCCTTTTAAAGAGCAGCAGTCGCATTAGCTCCGGAGATCACTCCCGATGAGCAAAGATGGAAAAAGGCTCATCCCCTTTTTCTCACCCCCAGTTATACGCGCAAAAACAGCCCACAAGATTCTTCTTCCTCCGTCTCTCTCTCTCTCTCTCTCTCTCTCTCTCTCTCTCTCGCCTTTTTCACATGTTCCTTTTATCTTTGCGCCTCGCTATAATGGCCAGAAAGAGCATGGACCGCGTCTTCACCAAGATATGAAAAAAAGACGGAGCGAGAGAGAGAGAGAGAGAGAGAGGGAGGGAGGAAAGTGGCGGGCGCGAGATACTGCTCTTCGTTTCTGCCGGGCTCTGCGAGCAAGGCAAAAAGTTAAGCAGAAGCGAGAGAAAAGTTTCGGGGCCATATCAGCAGAGTCGCGGCTACGATAATGACAGGCCGCCCGCTCTCGAAGCTAATATAGATGAATGCCCTGCCCTCTTTGCCCTGCGGTTCGGGCGCGCGTTCGATATTATACACATATATATGTACACGAGCGGGCGGTGAACCGCTTCACAAGAACCAGAGAAATTAGGGGACCGAGAAAAATCTGTGTCTGCTCCAAAGACCAGCACTATTTATAAGGAAATAATTGTTCGACTAAATCTCGACGACGCGGATCATCGAGGACGATTGATGTCATCCTTGCTTATTCTCGTATATACGGCGCAGAGTTTAGAGAGCGCGGGGGGAGGACGTTGAAAAATTGAGCATCCGGAGGATGGTCGAATGTTTGAGAATAAAAAAGAGTCGGTTCGAGGGGATGGAAAAGGGTTGAGAAGTATCGGGAGCATCGCTTTGGTATTTGGTGTCTCTTACGCTCTCGCTGTGCGGCCCAGTCGACGATGAGCAGGGTGAGAAAGGAAGAAAGTGCAGAGAGAACGAGCAAGAGCTCGGAGGCCGGAGGGGCATCTATCTATCAGCGCCGGCGTGAAGTGGGCGGGAGCATGCGCGCTATTGCCGCGTAAGGCCACTCTCTCATTAACTCTCGACGCCGACCAAGCCGCGCGCAGATCTCTCTCTCTCTCTCTCTTTTTCTTTCGCGCGCGGTCCTTTCTCGCAACCGTTTTTTTTTTCTTTCCATTTCGCTCTTTTCGCTCCACGCAGCAGCAGTCTCTTGCTCTTTTTCTCGCTTCTGCGCTGCTGCCGTTGCTGCCGGTGATCCCCTCGATCTTTCATCCCTCGTGCCCGGATAGCCGCGTCCAAAAGAGAAAAATTCTTATACGTGACTCGCACTGAGACTCTTCCTCGCGATGTTACGTGTTATCGCGCGGAGAGGCGGCGAGTTTTGGCTTTTAGCCTCGGCGCATCCCCGTCTTGAGTAATATTCCGAGGAGACTCATCATCGAACATATTCGAACATCGAATTATATCGCGAAACCGCGCCCTGCTCGTCCGCTCTCTTCAATTTCCACGAGTCTTTACGCGCGTATCCGTGTTCATTTCGATCCCTAATGAGAGCCAGCTCCGCCTTCCGGCCACGGAGCTGGTCCTTGGAGAAAAAAAAATAAATTTGCGATCGTCCGTCAAATGAATTCCGCGCATGTGAAACAATAAACGTATCAATTACGAAATTTCATTTCGACCCAAATACGTCGGTCCGCGTTGGCATCCGTAGGCATGAGCCCGCGTGGATTTTTTTTGACACGCTCCCACAAATGAAAGACGACAGCGTGAGACTCCGCGATCTCTATATACATATATCCGAGTACAAACTCGCGTGTTCTTTTCGACTTTTTCGAGCTGGGTTATAATAAAGGGACAGGTGTTGATTTGTAGGAGGTGGGCCAAAGATTCTCTCTCTCTCTCTCTCTCAAGCTTTTCGTCAGGTATCGTTGGTGCGTTCCACATCCTCGAGATCATTCGAGGATCCAGCAAACTCGTATGTCTATCAAAAATACGTATAAACCAATAAAAAATGAGCCAGAGTCTCCAATCTCGTTGCCTATAATCCTCGATGGCTGACCGAAATCAATTTCTCAACATAATTTCACCATTCATTGGGATTCGTGGGATTAATAAAACACGGACCGACTCCTCTTGATGCCGAGCGAGATTGAGAAAAAACAAAAAACACTGGACAGGTGTTTTGACACACCCTTTTCGGGAGTGCTCACGCGAAAGCAGCACCAGCAGGGTTGAATATCGAAAATGGATCAGCCCTGTCGCCGCATTGTTTTATCTTCCGGACCAAAGCATCGTAACGAATTTATTGAATTTTTTATTTCGGCGCACCGCGGCAGATGCTTTGGAAAATTTTATTCTTTTTTTTTTCTTCATCCATCCGAGCGGCGCCTTTTTTGTGTTTTCTGCCGCCGAAGGATCGGAGAGTTCGTCTTGGAAAAAAAAATAAAATAAAATAAAACACGATTTTTTGGAGGAAATTTTTCGTTTTGGCTCGTTCCCCGAATCGGGATGCGAGAATTTTCGAATCTCGCCCGAGACTGAGACAGAACGCGCGTACCCTCGCGCGCGATAATTGGAGTCCCGGATCAAATTACTTTTGGTCGGGGCCTCCGCGCCAAGTTCACGGCAAATCCTCGAAAGGATACGCACCGATGTTTCTGTATAAATCCGAATGAAGAGAAACCCTCGTCTAATGTGTCCAAGGTCACGAGATTCGATGAAAGTCGATCCTGCGCCGAAGACGGAGACTCATTCGTATTTTTTATTTTATTCTTTTTCTCCACACGGTTCCCAAGATTTTTTCTCATTTCTGCTCTAAATTTTCGGGATTATCGACTAATTGAAAAATAATGACAATTTTCTAATCAAGTAGCCACATAAATATTAATTATGTAAAGGCTGTCACGATAAACTCGAGTACTCGATGAAAATGTCAGTTAATTGAGGAGTTAATCGAGCAAAAACATTGCGACAGGGCTTTTCATCGGTTTCATTGACGTTCGAGAGAATTAATAAAACTGTAAGAAAAAAAGGAATTGGCAAAAGTTGTTGGTGCAATAAATAAAAATGCTGGGCAACGTCGATTTCTCGTTTCTGGAACGTGAGTACCTCCTTCTTTCTCTTTTCCTTTAATATCTTTTACCGTAATGCAAAGAACGACTCGCGAGCTGCGCAGTTGCAATTTATTCAAGTGCAGTTTTTGCATATTATGTAGTTTTGTTTTTATTTGGAGAAGCAAGAGGCAGAGAGAGAGAGAGAGAGAGAGAGAGAGAGAGGAGAAAAAAATGGGCTGGAGTCGTATTATGGACGGACGTTGTTGCAATGCGAGGGAAAGAAATGGGCGACCGATAAGCGATTAATTTATCAGAACACGTATACATACGTACGTACACGTTGCTATGTCTTCCTGGATTAATAACGGTATACAGTCAGCTCGCTGACAGATATATTGCGATATGACGCTGTGCCATACGCTACTGTGGCTGGCCACGCTATTTTATTCTGCGTGCAAATTGCCTCTCTCTCTCTCCTTCTGACTCGTTTCACAAGTTTCTCGCAGTCAAGTTGCCGCACGGGATCTCTCGCGTGATCGCGTTGATGAGGAGCGAGCGAGCTCAGCACCGAAAAACGAATGTCTATAATGAATGAAGTTACGTTTTCGTGTAGCTCGACTATATATTTTAATAAAAACGTGTAGAGATGCATTTAACATGAAAAAGCAATAGGAGTGTCGGGAGAGAGCAGCAGGAGCAGCAGGTGCATCTGCCAATTCGACTCATGAGAAAACGAACACGTGTTTCTTTTTCTGTACACGACGATAAGCTCGATACGAGATGTCCATGGGAGGTTTTTTTTTCGGGATGTTAAAATTTGGGATTTACTCACCGATCGAAATCCGTCAGTCTCGAGGAGTCTCGGAAACCTTTGGCGAACGGATTGCTGTCGATTTTCAATTTGGTGATCTGCGAAAAAACAACAACAACAAAAGAATTATAAATTCGGACGAGGAAAATAAAAAAATGGCGAAATAAATCGTAATTGAGGATCAAAAATTCCGACTCACCAACTGATTTTGATAGGCAGTCACAGCGGTGAATATTGCTTCAGGAAAAATAAAAGTTTTGTGTTCCTCTTTGCTGAGATCATTGATATGGTGTCCTTTGTCGTCCTCGTGGCTGCGAAGTTTCACAAGGTGTATTCGTGGCTGATATCGATGCATCGAGTTCAAGACTATCTGCGAAGATTAATCGTGAAAAACAAAAGAAAAAATAAAAATTAACATTACTCGAAAGAAAATGAGCAAATTAAGAGAAAAAATTCCACCGCGCGATAGCAAGACAAATTGTCAAGTTTTTTTCCGCATCGGACGAATCGTTTTGATAATTAATTTACGTACTGCATTTTATTTTTGCATGCCTCTTATACAAGATACATGATTAATGAGATAATTAAATGTCTCGGTAAGGGGCGAGCACGCAGCGGGTTACGAATTCTGCCTCGATCGTCCTTGGACACCGAGATCCTACATTCGATTCATCCTATTGATGAGCGATTATCTGTCCATGTCAACGAGCACCACCGACTACCAAATATTACCAAAAAGCAAAATGATATTTTTCTGGCATATTAAAAAAAAAAATCGAAAAAAATCGATAAATTTGTAAATTGGTGCGAATTATTATATAAGGACGATACGAAAAATGATAATGACGATTATTCGGTGAGGCATATACAAAGTCGCGTGTGCTGGGTTGGCTGTATGGAGGACGGAGCGTGCGAGAGAGAGAGAGAGAGATGAAATGTTGTACGCGCTTTTATACACATACAGAAACGATGAAACACGCGATCGACCGATAATGTGCCAAGTCCGTTCTCGTTATATCGATTTCCCGTCCGAACGAAAACGATGTTGCTCTCGGGCCGCGCGGGCGCGACACAACAAAAGCCAAACTCCTCGTTTATAAATCCGCGTGTATACGTCAAATCGCTTTTTAAATGTCCACCACTTTTTTTTCCATCCGATATTTGCACGAATACGAATTTAACATTTTTTCAGATTTTTCCGAGTTCGCACAAAAATAAGTGACGAAATAAAAATGAAAAGTTTTTACGTTCAACTCGATTTCTTCCTCGTTTTCTTCATAAAAATCAATCTCAACGATACGAGAAAATAAAAAATCGTCACGTTCCATCGATTTTATGTTTAAATTGGAAAAAAAATTATTTCATCGTTCTCTGATAAAAAATCGAAAAAGAAAAAAAAAAAACATGGGATTTGGTTGGATTGCAACGATGGAAACTTCACGATCGTTGGCTCTGATCAATCGTGCATGTTTTCTGATTAGCGTTTTGGCCATGAGCCCCGATCGAGTGGTTATTGCGGAGACGTGAAGTATTTATTTTTATTCCGGAGCGATAAGAAGGCCGGGCATCGGTAAAAAATATGGAAGCTCGAGTAAAAATGATGGATAAAATGAAATATGGCAACGGCTGCGTGATGCTCGGGCTCTGTGTAACAATCCGCACTTAAAAATGAATTTATATATTAATATAATGGTGTATAGAGAGGCGTGTAAGAAGTTTTAAGGGGCGCAGGTGGCCGAAAGTCGCGAGGCTGGTCACCGAGAAGGACGAAGACGAGAGAATGTCCTGGAACTCGAGCGGCCGAGTTGAGCAGTAGAAGTTGTAGTTGTACGCGTTGTGCTTGCTCGCACGCCATATACAGCTCGTTTACATACGAAAGTGCCTGCCGAAGGAGCAGACGGAGACGCCAAGAAAGCAGGATGAGGAACGAGAGAGAGAGAGAGAGAGAGAGAGAGAGGAAGGACCTCCTAACGCATAAAAGCCTGGCTCGTCGAGGCTTCGGCATCTGATAAACCTGTCGTGGCTATCTTTAATTCGATGACTTACTCCGTCGTGAGCATCCGCCGAGATATCGGAAAATAAATGAGAAGAAGGAGGAGCAGCCTGATCGTGCACGTTTCCCCAATTTCTACGGAAATTCATATATCTTTTCAAATATTTATTTACATATGTAAGTTTCTTTTCATGTGCATACAGGCCGTTGGTATTAAGGACATGGAGGGTTCGAGAGCTGATGCCCTTAATTCATTTGATTCACTTGTGAAAACAAAAAGGTTTGTAAACGGTTAATTGTATTGGAGGGGGCTAATTAAATGCGATTTAGAGACACAACAATGTGATGAGAATTTCATCAAATTTCGTGATAATATTCTTTAGCATCAAATCCGATGACACGAATTTTTTTTTTTATTTTTCCACTACGTAGTTGTCGAATTATTTCAGTTTACAATATATACCTATATATATCTGAATCCTATGCTTATGCATGCAAACTCTATATAGTGTTGAACAACTCGAAAAATATTTCTTTTTAAATGTTAAAAAATTTGTATATTCATTTTTTTTTAATACTAAATACATTATTTTTTGAAAAAATGAGGAAATGTTTTTTTTTTTTTGCAGATTTGATTTTCTTTTACTTTTGTTTTATGAAAAATTTGATAAGATTTTAATGGCAATTACGACACCCTGTAGGTGGATTCATAAATAAACATTAACCCGCACGCAACACCGAAACTAACGTCATCGCGCATAAATAAAAAATAACATCCGCGGGCGCATCCGGTTTGTGCAACATTGTTGCTCATCGTGTGTACAAGCAAACGCTTGTCGGACAATAGCGGACAGTGATAAAGAAAAGGTATATCAGTTCGTAGGTTGGGGGAACGCGCCGCAGCCAAGTTGGGAGCTTCCGAAAGCGCTTAATTAGCGCGACGAAATGTTTTATGATTTCATTTCTTTATTCCCTTCATTATATTTTTAATCATTTACTAATTAAACGTCCGCGAGGCTTGGCAGGCGCGCGCTTTTACTCGCTCGTTGTTATCGCCCCCGATGTAATCGACATTTGTGCATCGCGTTACCAGAGACGGACGTTCGCTAGAAACGTAAAAAAGAGAATCGCTTTTTTCTCTACACCCCCCACCCCCCTCCTCTCCATCTCCGTTGACCCAGAGTCGCGTCACGAAATCCCTAAGATCGCATGCAAATGTCACGATCGTAACACACCCATTACATTTTCATTTACATGGCCAACCAACGCGACTAAAGTTCTTCAAAGAATTGAAAAAAAAAAAAAAAAAAATTAAAAAAATTAATTTTTTTTTTCTCTCAATTTATCAAGTCGAGACACTTTTCGTTGCTCGCTCGTGAACGGGACGAGCAGCCCTCAGCCGCACTCGGAGTATGACTACTTAGCGCTCCTGATTAATTTCCGAATAATAATAAATGAGAAGTCTCAATTAAATGGATATTAATAATTGGGATAAAAAAAATGTGGAGAATGCCACCGAAGAGGTTTAAAGCGAAGAATATTTGTGGATGAATGGCATTAATGAACAAGGGGCAAAAGCAATAATTAAGGTGATCAAAATAGTCGAAAGTTTGGGTCCCGAGATAAAAAGTCGTTCTGGTTTATGGCTCAGGAATACAGAGAGACAAGATATTTAAATTTTTCGAGGATATATGCTACCGAACACAAGTACGTGTGTTTTCGATAACGAAAAACGAATACGTGTGTTATCTTTGTCTCTTTCTTCGACATCGAAGCCTAAAGTTTTAGGTTTCCCGTTGCTGGTCAATTTGCATGTGGCGATTTATCAAACAACGCGCCATCCGTGTAATACACGTTGATAGCGACATTACACGCGCGATTTATGGCCGGCGCTCCCACTCTTTCTCTCTCTCTCTCTCTCTCTCTCTCTCGTACAGCCTCGTCCGTGCAAACAAATACAGACGCCAATACGAATTTGAATAAATATCTTGTTTTTTTTTTCTTTTTCGTTTTTTTTCCTCGAGAGCATTTCGCGACTGGCTGCTGGTCTAGTAGCTTTTTTCTCTCATACTCAGCCACTGCGCCCGACCAAGACTCCCGCCTTAATAGCCAATACGAATAATCATCCGCGCATGGCTGACCGTGAGTTAAGGGACTGAGGAGAAGAAAGATAGAGACGACAGGTCGATGTATGAGCTCCACAGTCTCAAGCCTTTTGCTACCGGTTATATAATTATCCGGATCTCACTTAATAACAACGCGAGGAAGAAAATCCGTACCGATGATTTTCGTTGAATGTGGAAATACGAATACGTCGGAGAGAGAGAGAGAGAGAGAGAGAGAGAGAGAGAGAGAGAGAGAAATGTTGAAATATTTTCAAGGATTAGCTCGAGTTGTCTCGCGCGCGCGCGCGCGGCGGATCTTCCGAACGAAATGAAAGAAAAAATAACGAGGCGATTGCAGCAGCGAGAACGCGCTCAAGAAGGAAGATGATCCTTTCTCGTCTTTACGCGCGAGAGGATCGCCCCGGAGAGCCCATCACCGCGACCGGCCAATCCGGACCTATATAAGTTATTCAAGCACAATGTCGATAATTAATGCGCGGCTTTGTGCCCGAGAGAAAATAATAATAAGAGAAGCAGCCAGGAGCAGCCAGTAAGAAAGAAAAAAACGTCTTGAAAAATTGCGTTGATTTAATTGAACGTGTGTGTCCTGCTCGCGGCGACCAAGCCAACAGGATAAAATGTCCTCGTCCTCGCGCTTCAACTTTTAGCCAATATACGTTTGTGCGTATGTGTGCGCGTATATACGTGTATAGAAAATGTATTGAATTATGGAAGGAAAAATGGAGGCTCTCGTGTATAGGATAATTATTGAGCGGGATATCCTCGGTCCTCGGTGCCCTCCGAGTCTGCTGCTGTTTTTTCTCTCTCTCTCTTCTCCCTTTCTCGATCGCTCACACATTTGCACGAGCCCTCATCGAGTCGAGCCGAGGTGTCCGGTGCCACTTCATTGATTACGACGTGATTTCAAATTCGCCCCCTTCGTAAAGTCTTTGGCCACGCTACAGGCTTTTTCATAGGCATTTTTGAATTTCCTTAAAATAATTTTCCTCACTTCATCATTTTACTCATTTTTTTTGCTTCCGTCGATTCGATCGTAAGTCGCGAGATTAAAAACAAAACAAAAAACAACATTTAAAAAAGCATGAAGCATGGTGGTCTATGGGGTTTTGGATTTTTAACCTCGTCCCAGTGTATAATACGATGAGAAATTTGACCAACGTCTTTATCGGCTCCTCGAGTACTTGCTCGAGGCATTTAGAGCGTGAATAAAAAAATAATAAAAAAAAAGATTTTTTTTTTTCTTTTCCAGTGAGAAGATTCGGTGTAATAATAAATCGGTGGCTTTGGTTCTGAGAGAAAGAGACGCACGGAGCTTGTTAGTGTTGATTTTGGACCACCGTGTAGCGGCGAGAGTGTGCGGGACTCTCTCGTAGCACAGGCGGGGGTCTTATAATATCGCGTCATACGAAACGATGAAATAGTGGCCGTAGCAAAGGAATGTGTTCTCTACCACTTGAGTCGTCGAGTTGAGAGTTGACTGGCGTTGCTTGCGTGCTTCTATATCCCCCCCCCACTCTTCAACACACATAGACGATTTTTTTCAGCGCCAACGAGCACGAGACTGGTTGCCTCTCCAGCCACCACACGATCTCGCTCCTGCTCATTCACACTCTTTTCTACGCACACTTTTCGTCGAATTTCGTTTTTTTTTTATATATTTTTTTTTTTGGTCGTTTTTTTGGTCCCCAACGCACGAGCCTGCTCCGCGGCGAGAGAAGCAAACCTCCAGGCACAAGTGTTTCTGACTTGTCTCGTAAGTGGAAACCTCCGCGGTTTATAAGATATAACGCTATTTCTGCGAGGGTGTTAAAAAGTACCGGTGCACGCGGGATATACACGATGCCCGGCGCGATACGTCATCCAATCTTTCAAATATATTGCCCCCTCGATCGACTCTCAATTTCATGGATTCGCCTCATAAATTTATTCTCAAATCAGTTATATCCAATCGAATTACATTTACGAGCTTGTTCAGCTTTTATTTATCACGATTATCTTGAATTATTCATCCGAGATCATTTCAACGTTTTTTTTTTTCGACTCGATCATTAGAGAAGTGTGGAGAATTTTTATTTCCCCGTATTTTTCACGATTCTCGACGCTACTTGAATATTTCAAATCGCGCCTTTCCAAAGATCCGTCCGCCATTAATTTCGCCATTTATTTTATTCGAATAAATAAAATTTCTTCAAATATTTCGTCTCAGCTCAAATTTCCTCAGTCTCGTGATTATCGGGCCATCAATCGCGCCAACCTTACTATTAAAATCAATAGGTTCGTCAAGAGCCGAGACTATTTCGCAGCAAGAAAAATATTTTTTTCCACTCACTTTTCGTTATCGGAAGAAAATGAATAAAAAATAATAAAAAAAACGATAGGCTTCTCGAGCGAGAACGGGAGCATCATCGCAGGCTGTGCTCGTCCAAGCAGCAGATTCAAAAGGTTATCTCTCCTGCGCTCGTATAGACACTTTTATTTCGGTGAGGCAAGGCGTGGGCCAAGCGAGCCGATCAGCCACGATCATCATGACAAAAGCATCGCCCTGGCAAACATTCCCTCAATTTATTATCTGCCAGGCATGTGCTGCCGTTGTGTCAGACAAATATCCACCGAGGAATTTTTCTCAACAGCTTTACGCCGAGTCTCCCATTTTAGGAGAAACACAAGTATTTCCTTTTTTTTCTTTCATCCACACTTGCTCGATACCCGGAGTTAACGGTGATCGGTGAGCTGCTTCTGTGTACACCAAACATCGATATTATGCAGTAGTTTTTAGAGCTTCTCTTTCCCAACGTATTTTCATTCTTTTTTTACGTTTTTTTTTGTTCTCGGAGACATAAAAGTTTCTCGGAGGCGTAGACGATTTTTTCGAGCAACCTGCTCGCCACCGGTACGCGCCAGCAGGTGAGAAAAATTGCGTGATAAAAAAAAAAACGAGCCTAAAAACTAAACCGGTCTCTGGGCCATTGTCGAAAAATATTGATTGTTTGTTTGTTTTTTTATTCGTTTGCATGGAATTCAGTGAAATTCGGGAGTTGGCTCGGTGCCCTAATTTATAGCTTATTTTTGTTGTTCTTGTTGTTATTCCCAACCGCATGCTTTTATTATTATTTTTAATGTTATCGGAGCGCTGGAGCGTGTTTTATCAGTTGTTCCGATATAATGCACTTCTCTCTTGATGTCTCGCTTTGTCGCTCGTACCAATGTCATAATAATTCCGATTCGTATCCGCATGGAGAAATGCATAATGAGAAATGAGGCGATAGTTTTTTCTATTTTTTTTCCCGAGACATTGAGTCCCCTATAAATTTATTTATTTTCTCGCGCGTATATAAACAAGGGAAATGGCATCAACTAGTACAATACGTTCGTCTCTGATAAAACTACCCGCAGCCAGGTAACCACTCGCGGTTAGCGTGTTTCTACTTCTCATTCCCCTCCCTCGCTCCTTTTTCTTTCTCCGTCAACGCAAACATATTCGAGTCGTTGTTTTTTTTTTCTTCATATTACTGTACGCGATCGTCCTGGGCTCGCGTAGACACAGAGAAAATAGGTAACCGAGCTCGATCCGATGCTTTTCGTTTACGAGACCCGCCCCAAAGAGCTTTTCAAGCCACGACAGTAACGAGCAGATTGCCTTGTCATCGATCGTTTTCCTACCAACCGACACTCGCAAATACTCCACCAGACCGAACTCGCCGCCTATACCTCCCTCGCTCTGTACACAAACCTAATCGATCCCAACGTCTATCTCTAGACTCGTTTTATTTTATTTTTTTTTTTTCTATAACCCTCTTGTCGAAGTAATCATCAACCACTGCTAACTAAGATTGCTTAATGTCCGGACACCAACTTTTGCCAACGGCGAATTAGTGCCTCGTTCGCTACAATCAACTGATCACGAAAAATTTTCATGCCAAGTCTTCTTCTTCTTCTTCTTTTTTTTATGGTCGCCGCTTTTTTTTCCTCAATTTTTCGCGAATTATTCTGAATGCATTTTGGAAATGATCGTTACGTCAATTTTTTATCATAATTATCGCAGAGTCAAAAATCTTGTGGCTTTTTTGAATTTTCAGGGATTTTTTTCATTTGTGGAAAAATTCAGGAATATTTATTTCATTTTTCCATTCAATATTTGTCAAAAGTGGAAAGAACTAATTTTTCTCGAGTCTTGGCGAATCCTCCTAAATAAATTTCTCTCGTTAATTCGATTTTTCATCATTTTCAAATTTTCCGGTATTTTTCAAATTTGGGAAAGGTTTGGGAATATTGATTAAATTTTTTTCAACTTCAATATTTTTGGGAAGTGGAGAAAATATATATTTTTATAACTTTTCGCGAATCTTCCCAAACAAATTTCTCTCGTCGACTTGATTTTTAATAATTTTTATTCCAAAAAGTTGGTGATTCGGAAATTTTATAGTTTTTTTTTTTTTTTTTTTTAAGTTGTCGAGTATTTTTGAAATTTGTGAAAAGGTTCAGTGACGCGGATTATATTTTTGCGTTGAGGTGAAATCCGCCAAGTCGAGGAATGTCATTTGATGATTTAGCTATTTCTCACCTGGCCGTGTTTGTCCATGTCGTTATTGGTGAGTTTGACTTTTTCGAAAGAGACGACTTGTTTTCGGAGTTGTTCTCCGGTGAAGGGTGAGTCGGGATGAGCGTAGAGTCTCGGAGCTGCAGGAGGATCAGCTTTGCCAGCGACCAGCCAAGAGCTCCGATGATAAACGTATCTGTACCTTTTGTCATCGACAGGGACAATGTCCATGAGGACTGCGTAACGTCCATCGTTGCGCAGGTCGCTGAACGAAACTCGACATGTTGGGAACATCCGTCTGAAAGAAAAGAAAACAGCCTGTGAGACGTTGAAGAAAAATGAGCAGCATTTTCGAGGTCAAAAATGAAAATTTAGTTGAAAACGCTCGACTGGATTTTGTTTGTTTGTTTGTAAAATCACAAAATTCCGTCATAGTATGATTTCCCAGTTGTGTTAAAAATCGAAAATATTGTCGAAATAAGGAAAATTTTTGGGAAATTATCGAAAAAAAATATTGACTCGACCGTATTGAATAAAATATCGAGGTTTTTCGTAAAAATTAAATTATTACCGCGTCATGGGGTTAAGAGATGCAAAGACAAGCGAGAGTCTGTGAAAATGAAAAAGTGAAAAAAGAGACATGGAGGTGATGGTTTAGTTGTTCATAACCCCTAAGAGGCCTAAATTACAATCGCACGTTTGGGAATAGAGTGTCCCTTAGGTAGAGTTCCCGATGGACTAGGAAACGAGCAGGAGAACAATGTGTTACGTGTTTGGGGGGATCGAGGATCGAGACGAACGACATCTGGCACATGGGGGTAGGATTTTTGTGTGCTGGGATTCTCGGTGTTGAGAAAAGGGTGAAGGAAAGGGTGTTGGAAAGGCGGTGGAGATAAGGGCGAAAGGAGAGGAGAAGCGAAGCGCGTGATGTTTTGTCCGACGCAGAGACGGACGAGCCGAGGAAGACCGATCGTTTGTCCAGGTCTGTGCAACCAGCGGAATAGATGTCCTGGAGTGTCACATTTAAGGGCGAAGGTTAACGACGACGGATGCGTAATTTTGAAGGCGCCGAGTTGCCCGTGGCGTGGAGCATCGGGTCGAGCTGAAAAAGCGTGTGAGGGGGAGAGACCGGGCCAAGTATCGCGAAACAAGGTCAGGAGTCCCGGAGCGAAGTGTCGCAAAGTGAGAGTGGCCCATCCAGAGGGCACAGGCCAAGGTTGTTCCACGGAATCTCCGGCGACCTTCGACCTCCACGAGGCCAAAGAAAAACTGGGAAAAACCTTGAGAATAATCGCTGAGAATGCACCCGCGGGATGGACCGATCGACTCTCTCTAAACATCCTCAATTTCGCTCCTTTACTGACCTCCATTCTCAAGGACTTTCGAGAACTAGTAAGCGACGTTACTCCAATAACCGAGTGTCTCGCCGCCGGAGCTATTCTCCTCGG
The DNA here is from genome assembly GCA_030522525.1 of Campopleginae sp. 14b. Lineage (NCBI taxonomy): Eukaryota > Metazoa > Arthropoda > Insecta > Hymenoptera > Ichneumonidae > Campopleginae sp. 14b. The sequence continues at coordinate 128,173 of JAPYYS010001069.1, forward strand.
AGCTCAAATAATTCTCGTCCTAATTGCTTCGAACCATCCGATCTATCGAGCTTTCCTGCTCGCCGAATTTTGTGGATTCGTGACGTTCGTTTTCTGGAGCCTCATGGGCTCGATATCCCTTTAAAAAAGTAAGAAAAAAAAAAAAAAATTGCTACGTCCAGCAAAGGCGACGAAAAAAAAAAAAAAAAAAAAAAAAAAAAAAAAAAAAAGAAAAAACAATAAAAAAAAAATTTATATATTTGAAGCGAAAAAAAAAAAAAACGAGATTTTTCCACTCGGAAAATCTCAACAGCGAATTAATCCGGTGGCCCGATGGACCGCGTTGTGGAGAGGGTACGAGAGAAAATCGTTGGGCTAATTTGGAGGGATCCCTTGGCCACGATCTGCACTCGCTAACGTGGAAAACGGATGATGGTGATCCTGGAGTGTCGAACGAGGGAGAAGGGTCGAACGAATTAAGGAAAGCCAGAGTGTCGGGGAGGGGAGGGGACAAGTCGAAAAACGATCGAGTAGCCTGGATTAGAGTTACTCGAGCATTACCTCGACTAATGACTTCGGCGTAGCGAGGCCAGGTGGTGTCACCATCATAATTAACAGGGTTCGTCGTTGTCTCTATTGGCCTGTGGCGCGATCATCCACGTTCTCCACACCCTTAATAAATAATCTCGAACGTATGGAGCTCTCGTTCGCTTTTCGATCAATTTAATTCGTCAATAAATTCAATGCCTCGCCCCCATTTAAATGTACGTTGGTTTGCTATGCACGTGGAATAATGACTTTATGTCAAAATAACATGTGGCTTTGACACGAGAGTTAAGAAAGTAATTGACCGAGCCCAGTCACGACCTTGGACATAACCTTTTCCATGCTGAACGACATTAACAATTATAACATAATTACGATGTTAACTGGACCATAAATAAGTGACGTTCGAAGGTCCTGGCATGGGGATCGATATAGTTTGCAGGAAAAAGCGAGTCGTTCTGTTCGTGGCAAAAATAATAAATATCCAATCGTTTTAGCCTCATTGGGACATGTTTGCGAACCTAACGACCGTCCCCCTCGCCGTTATATTTCCGTCTCTCCGCATAATTAACCCAAGGGAAAGTATAAAATCGTCGGGACACCCTCTCGTTATATTTTCAAAGACATTTACATTGGCCAGCAAGCTCGACACTCTTTACTGATTATCTCTCTCTCTCTCTCTCTCTCTCTCCGGCTCGTTTAATTCGTTTGTTCTTTGTGTCTTGGATAACCGCAACTAGGCGGCGGTGCATCGTCCCCAAAGCCAGCCCGGAACAAGGGCCGCGCTTTTTTATAACCTGCAATGCTTGCTCGGTCGTGCTGTTTCAACTTTTGCCATTGCGTTTTTTATCCTCGTGTTTGTTCGAGACTCGGACAAGTACGTGTGTCGGTTTTAACATCGAACGCGTTATGTTGGTTGTTGGAAACGCTGATGAAGGGTTCGCGTGACGAGTTTGCCCGAGCTATCCTCTCTTCTACACCGTATTACATACTCTATACTCTCCTTCGCATCCTGTCCCTCTCCTCTCGCCTGGAAAAAGAAGCGTGTTACCAAACGTGTTATTCCCTATCTTTTACATTCGTGCTCACTCCCTTTTTTCTCTTTTAAACACTTACACGTGTGCTGCGCCTTTCCTACATTCATTCTCACGTTTAAATAAACCACGTGCAACTCTTTAAATCCTTACGTTAACTCAACCAAACGAAAAATCACACGATTCCTACGTCGAGCTTCCTTTTTACACTACACACGAGCCACGCTTCGATCTCGGCTTTTTTTTTCATTTTTCGATCGTTGCCAAAAATCTAAGCATTTTTTATTTTCCGCCAAAAATAATGGAAATTTATGGGGCATTCTCGTCTCTGATCAATTTCTCGATCATTCGATAAAAGATAATTATTTTGAATTTTTTCGGGCCAAACGGAATGGACATTTATTATCCACTGTGCGTTGTCTTCGACGAAATTTTCACTTTCATCTCGGTTTTTCAATCATCGCGAAAAAAATTAAGGATTAACTGATGAGTTCCCCATGGAAAAAAGATAAGGGTTTTTGAAATTTTTTGGGGCCGTAAAGAATGGAAATTTATTAGCCGCTGCGTTATTTCTGATGAATTTTTCGCTTTTCTCTAGGTTTTTCGATCATTGAAACAAAATGAAGGATTCAACATTTTTCGGGGCCAAAAAGAATAGATATTGATTAGCGACTGTTGTCTTTGACGAATTTCTCGCTTTTATCTCGTTTTTTCGATCATTGCGAAAATATAAAGGATTTTTAATAATATGGGGCCGAAAAGAATGGAAATTGATTAGCCATTGTTGTCTCTGATGAATTGTGCTGAATTAACGAGAACCTGCATATTTATTTAGGCTCGGTTTCTACATTTTTTATTTATTTCTCTTCGTTGCATTGTCTTTGTCGAGGATATAATTTTCGGAGGTTTGCCCGCGAAGTTGAATGAATAGGAGCGAGTCCTTTATTAGTACGAATTAGCATGTGTATCGGGGCGTGGAAAAAGATTAAGGACTCAAAGTTGCAGAGAGTGGGGATGTTTTGAAATGGGTATTTGTGTTGGGCGAAAAAAGGGCTGAGCTTATTGAGGTGGGAACGTGGGAAAAAGGAAAAGATTTTTTGGGGGGAATGGTCGATGAGAGAGAGAGAGAGAGAGAGAGAGAGACGCTGAAAGTCGAGACTCGACTTGTCCGACGCCCCGTTGAGACTCCAACAATTCCACCTGATTGCTCGAGCCTAGCTGGTCGTATATACGAATATTATTCACTCTCTTACTCCTTCGAGGCATTTCTCCTTCGTTCTTGTTGACGTTTCATGCGCGAGCGTGAAAACTCGTGTTAGCCTTCCCGAGACGTTAAATTTTCTGGCTTGTTATACTATTTAACGACGCTATTTATTTCTACGCTCCGAGTCTCGTCTTTCATCCACCATCAAGGACCATCGCGCTACCATTTTATTTTCATTCTTTCATACGCCAATACGTGTCAACAAGAAACTCTTGAATAATGTTCCATCGATTCAAAAGATTTCCTTCTTCCCCGGCTCTGCTCTGCTTCGTACCTTTTTGGCCCCTGTCGCGTGTCCTCGCCATCCCAACACATTGCCTCCAATTTCCTCAAATTTCACGCTTTATCGGAGCACAATATCTCGCTCTCGGAGGATGGAGAGATCTTTGCAAGGTCAAAATCCTTAGGCGCCGCCACTCGACGTTTCATTCCGAAGTTGAAATTTTATTTTTTCCTCGCGATCTTCCCGTTTTTTTACTCAATTTTTTTCTTACCATTTTTCATAATTTTATTCGCAACTAATTTTTCGTCCAATTGCCCGACGAAAACTCGATTCCCCCGCGCTCGCCAATGCAAATAATTAAATTACACGCGGATGCATCTCGCGTGCGAAAATAAGTAACAAGTTTGATGTTGTTTCTCGGCGAGCATTTGGCTCCGAGATCCGGAGCGAAGCACACGCACGCAGATGTTGGCGCTTCGTTCGGGATAATTAATCATTTTAATGCGACGCAGCAATTAAAACTCGACTTACTACTCGGGCGCGAGGCCCGATGTCGAGCGAAAGAAAAATAAAAGAAAATTATAAAAGTACGATTGACGCTTTTGACGGCGAACCAAAACGCGTTATCGATCGTTAATTAATATTTAAGCACGCAAATTGCAAGCTTCGCAAATGCGGCGAATAGTGTTATTCGACAAGGTTTAAACTTAATGACTTTCGAGAGAAACATTTATGAATTACGTAAGAAAACGAGAAAGTCAAATTAAAGGAAAATCGAAAGAAAAAAAAACCCCCCAATAAATTCATCGCCGCTCCTCAATTTTTTCCACTCCATTAATTTTCTCCACGAGACTAAAAATTGCAATTAATTTGCTGTTAATGATCCTGTGCACGATACCGAAACGCTCCATTGCACTTTATGACTCAATAATCCAGAATGACGTTAAAAAATGAGGGTGAAATAAAATTTGAGTAATTTAGCGACCCTCGACTAATTCGGTTATCGTGCTCATCGAAAATTACAATGCCAAATGATATTCTCACCGAATACCAAGACGAGACTCGAAGAAACGGCTTTTTTTTTTTAACCACCGGGCAATATTTTTCGTCTTTTCCTTCGCCCGGATATTTAGTGATTTTTAATTGAAAGTGTTGTTCTGACGCGCCGCCAGCAGGAATGAAAGTGAAACGGTGAAAATGACTTTTTTTTTGAAAATATCGATATTTTGTTCGATTCGTAATTCCAAAAATGGAGTCGTTGCAGCTCGAAATATTCTAGAAAGTCGTTCGAATTGAAAATTTCGCAGACGATTTGGTTAAAAATCAAAATAACTGTAAAAATAACGAAAATTGAACGAAATTTTATTTTCAATGAGGCTGCGTGACACGAAGAAGGTCATTGCGTTCCTGTGCGTTAGGAAACGCGTGGTGCATCCACGTACCTCGCGCGCCCCCAACACTCTTGCGCAATGCACACACATATCCTTCATATGAAATAATATATTTTAATATGTATATGTCAGTCGGTATAGAGCTCTGCAGGAATATAGCCAGCAGGTAAAACGTATAAGCACGAATATCTCATAATTCCGACGTGGTCACGCATCCCAGGAGCGCGCGTGCAGCTGCCGAGCGAGGGAACTAGAGAGAGAGAGAGAGAGAGAGAGAGAGAGAGAAGGGGCGAGAAAGATCCTGGACTTTATTAGCATAGCCTATAAAAATGGACACCAGTCGTTGGCGCGGGGTGTTTGGCTCGCGCGACCGTTCTCTCGCGTAGCTTTACGATGGGACACGATAAATTATTTTTTTAAATTTCTTCGAATATGTGGTAAAAAAAAAAAACGTGGAGATAGAAGCGACGATCCAGGAGGGAGAGGGCGCTTACAAAAATTGGCTCAAATTAAATTGGTCGATGAAAAAAGAGGCCGCGAAAAAAAACTGGAGATTCGTTGATGCTCGACACTCAAAAGCTTCTTAAATAATATTAAATAATTGTATCCAGTCGGTTGGATAAATAATTATTTAATAAATACGCGAGCCGTATGCGCGTGGATCGAATTTTTATGTTTAGCCTGTCGATAAAAACGCGCGCTCGAGCAACACTCCGTGTGTATAGAAATTTCATTGGTCTCACGCGCTCGCGTCGAGCAGCACTAAATTAATAAGTCGCGCGGGAAGAGCGAGAAAGCCAAGATTGTGGTCGCGCGGGGGGATCGCGAAAATTTATTCTCTCTCGATATATATGTTATACATAAATATGTATATTTTTCGTGGGTATGTGTGGATCGTCTATGGATGTGGATGATGATGACTCACCTGCCGGTCTTGGTGATGATCATCTCGGTTCCAAGTTCATTGAACTTGTCCCAGAGTTCTTTGGTCTCGAGATGACACTCGACGTTTCTCAATTCCTCCGAGTTACACGTTGTTCTGTGACGTCTCTGTTGTTGTTGTTCTCGCTCTCTCAATTGTTTTCTCGTCAATTTACCGCCGCCGCTGTTACCTCCATCGTTTCTCCTTGAACCGGTCTCGCTCTCGAGCGAATCCGATTTTCGGCAATTTGTCAACTCGTCGCTCACACTCGGTGGACCACACTCGTCCAGGCTGCTGCACTCTTCTACGTCCACTTCCTCCTCGTCGTCAACCCCGTCCACTGACTTTGCCTCCTCGCTCTCCGCCTCACCCATACCCTCGTCTATCTCGTCGTCCTCGTCCTCGTAAAGTATCGGCCCTTCCGTTACTACCGTCGCTGTCGCCACGATGTTCATCGGTGACGTCCTCGCTCCTGCTCAACAAACAAAGTCCCAACTTTATATTACTTTCGCTTTTTTTTTGTTGACTTGCCTACGTCGTGGGCAGAGCAATTTCGGCGCATCGATCATCATTTTGGCATTTCAATGAAATTAATTTTTCAATATAAATCAATGCATTTTTTTTCGAGCATAATTTTTAAATATAAATTACCATTTTTTTTTTTTTCATCTTTTCGAATTTATAACGATAATTTCGAGTACGGAAACGGGGCGCAAAAAATCATTCCATTTTTTTCTCTCCATCCACCGTATTATAGAGAAATGCGGGTATAACGATGAGGAATTTTTTCAGATTGAGCAGAATTTTTGAATTTGAATAAAAATCAATTTTTCAATATAAATGATGAAAAAAAAAAAATTTCGAATTTGGCATTAAAGTTTGCAATACGGGAACGGGGGCTAAGAATAATTGGATCGTTTATGATTTTGGCATTGGATTTTTTATCGTATTACGAAAATTTTGAGTACGAGAGCGAGTCGCGAAAGGTAATGGGATTTTTTTTTTCATCGACCTCGCACTGGGTGGATATGCGATATTGTATATGTAAATGGGGGTGACGAGGAACTTTAAGTGGCTGATAATAATTAACATACAACGAGGCGAGTGTGTAAGAGAGTACGAGCCAAAATCTGTCCGCAGTCCGCAGCGAGTGTGTGGTCGAGGAAAATTAGCGAGAATATTGCACGGGGTGTACAATATTTATTATTTATTAAACGGGCGTATCGTTTCGTTGGGCTCGTTTCGATTAATGCAAAACCCACGGGGGAGTTGCCAGCAGACGGTATTGTAAACACACGTACACGCGAATACATAGGCCGTGGCCGAAAGGTGTGTGTGTGTGTCGGGGTTGGAATAACTCCATCTCTCTCTCTCTCTCGCGCGCGCGTTCGCTCACGCGCTACCGTGTGGCCGTGTGTGCGTTCATTCCATGCGAGAATCGTTAAATTATCCGGTTGTATAAAAATGAGCGTGCATGAGAGAGAAAGAGTGAAGTCTGGACGCGTGGACGAGATGCAGTGGGTGCAGGAGCGCGAGTCTGCTCGATCGCTCGCTCGCCAATCGAGACCGTGAAATACTGCGTAACGGAATCGCGTCTCGGACTGTGAGAATCTCGAGACACTGCGTTTATTATCTCGCTGGTACTTTCTATATCCTAAAGCGTTATTAAACTCTTATTAATTTCCGGAGGCTCTTGTTGGCTGGAGCCTGGAGAACGTCAAGGTTGTGCGAAAAATCAATTTTTCATCATTTCCGTTTGCACTTTCATCAGCAGAAACGTGAAAAATTCTTTATTTTACATTTTTCATGCTCGTTCAGCGCGTGATCTTCGCTTTGATTAATCACCATGAACGTTAATTAGCGAGCGCGTTAAAACTCGATATTTCTGTATTCTCCGTGAGGATGAGAATTAAATTTCAATAATTTAAAATAAACTGTGGTGAAAAAAAGTAGCGGCGTTATGAATCTCCGTAACTTGCCCTTAATTTTGTCAGGTATTATTAAGTGCTTGTAAAGCCCGCAGCAGTAGATATCGAGTCCTGAATTGAATTAATGCTCGGAGTGAAATAAAGAACAAAAAAACGGCGCGGCAACTCGAGCATTTATTGCTGTATGAGCGCTTGGGCACAGCACGACATAACCATCGATGAAATATATTTGTCATTGCTGGCGTGTGAATATGTGTTGGCTCGGCTTAATAATTAGCCGGGCGCGAGTAAATCGAGCAGCACGACAAGGACGCGACTGGGGCCGCGGAGCGAAGAGAGAGAGAGAGAGAGAGAGAGAGAGAAATAAAAAAAAAGTCCATGATGCGAGGAGGAGCGCGCAGGACACGATGTAGTTTGGGCGGTCGAGCAGTGAAAAGAAACGTCACTTATTGCCAAAGAAGCCAAAGCCAGCAGAGAGACCGCGAGCGAGCGAGAACGAATAAAAACAAGAAAAAGAAAAAAGCAACGCGCGAATGTGTTTCGTGCGGGGAAAAGGTTTGTCTATGAAATAAATTAGAGGTGTTGTAGGAAAAAGTGTGAGTCTTCTTGGTCGTATTGCTCGTCGGGCGAGAACGCTTATCGCGCAATTATATTGACCAGCACGCGAACTTGCCATTATTATATTTCTCGTTAGAGAGCGAGAGAGCGCGGCAAGAAAAAAAACTAAAAAACTAAGGAGGAGAGGTTCTAACACCCGTGGGTGTTTAGAACTTGAACTCACGCCGCGCCGCCTATTGCTATTCCCTCTATATTTCTTCCATATCTATAGCTAAGCTTTTATAATGATAGAGCTACGTATATATTTCCATCATTAAAAGTACAACCACATAAGAATCGATATACAACGATGTATAGTGAGCATACCGATTATCCCGGAATATCCTCGTTGAGCTCCTGCGGCCAGTATCATTTCCCATCAATTTACAACTTTATGAACTTTAGCTCCTTCTCGTACAACCTCCACAGGCGAGAACTTTGAAATTCTACTCGATTTCGTCTGCTGCATCATGCGCTATTTATGCAATTGTTTTTAACAGCTAATCAGCCGTGTCACGCTCTTCTCTCGTCACACACTAACCCCCGGTGGTCTCTATAAACCTTTATATATATTTTTTTCGTTGTATCACGATTCTTGGTTTTCCTATGCCCCGTGGAGCTTTCCCATTCAATCTCCATGCCAACATCACTTAGATCTGGCTCGAGATTTCCTTTTAATTGGAAATTAATCGTTAAAATAATGAGTGCGCGGTGTTAATCATCGAGATTCGAGTTATCTAATAAGTTTCTTTTTTAATTGGTTTCTGTGAGTGCCTTTTTTGTTATTGTTTTATCGGATTTCGTGAGATTCTCGATTAGACGCGAAACGCCTCGTGTATTCAGACCGCAGAGAGCAGCGCAATTCGGTTTCACAATTGGCGGGATCCGCGAGCGAGAACTCGCACGATTATATTATATTTCTCTCTCGTTAGAGGAATAATGGACGACGACGCGAGAGCTACGCGAATCACGGCCCAAAGGGTGCTCTGCGAGGGAGGAGAAAGCCAGAGAGAGAGAGAGAGAGAGAGGGAGAGAGAGAAAGAGGAATTTGGCCGCACACGTTGACGTGAGTTAATGCAAACTATTTACCTATCTCGCGAGAGCTCCCGCGCGCCTCACACAGCAGCCACATCACTATTTAGCATCTTTCGTGTGGGTTTAATATACACACGCTTATCTGAAGCACATAGACGAGAAGAACAGCTCTCCGCAACTGGCAGTACTCTTTTACATAAACAGCTATACACATAGGGCAAATAGAGAAAGAGAGCGAGAGCGAGAAGTGAACGAATAGCAGCCCGTGAGGATTTACACCCGTGATTAATTTCGGCCCCGCAACATTTCGAGTTCTTCGCGCACAAATAATCATCTGATTTACGATCGTTCATTGAGAATAAATATTACGGTACTGTGTAGAGTTGCTTCTGCGCGCGCGGCCCCCCCGCCGCCGGCAAATAGTCAGAAGAATTACGTCCCTTTCGTCTTTCTCCGCCCTGATGCTTGCGATTATCGAAATAAATATTAGTCTCCGGCACACCAGCACCTCGTCCTACTAATATGACCAATGCCAAATCCTTCAAATTTCATTATTCGACGCCCGCTCCCATTGCCTCAATGAATTATTTTCATTTGACCAGCCGTCACGACGTTAGATCAACGCGATTTTCGCGACGTTAGCCGAGAATATTACTTTCATATTTAAATCATACATTTTTTTATTCCCTCGAATTATTGGGCTCGGGGCTCCTGATCGAATTTTATAAAACGCGTCGCTCCTTTCCCGGTATCGAATAATCATCCATTTTATCTTGCTTTTAAATTATCGCTATAATTAGTCGTGGCACTTATTAGCGCGATCATATGTTGTAACCGCTAAATATTCCGTCTGAATTTTTATTCCGCGATCTCCCACATTTAACACACAAAATTTCTCCTTTTTTTCTCTTTCTCTCTTCAGTTTTTATGCCCTGATATTTTTTTATATCTAAAGAAATTCCCGGATGTGTGTGCGTGTGTGTGTGTGTGCATGTCATGGCACTGTAAAATTCAAACGTTCATAACTCGAGAACGGTTTGAGCTACAGGTCTCCCGTTTTGCACAGATGTTAATCCATACAAGCTCTTCATTCTCTGATAATTTGATTGAAATCGCTTGAAAAATACAAATTGTACAGCATTTTGAAATTTTCAAAAAAAATCTTTGGACGCTCTAATTTTCGCAAATTTTCCTAAGAGTATCCTTTAGAGTATCATTGTAGGAAGGTTGGTATTAAATTCGGGGAATATTGGTCGAACCGTTTAAATTTTATGATCTTTCGAATTTAACGAAAATTCGAGATTTTTTAAAAATCCTCGAACCGCATTAATTTTCGCAAATTTTGTTTAATATTGTGTATAAGTTTGTACTTGCTCTCGACTTTCTAGAAAAAAATTTATAATTATTTCATTTAAACGCAAATAGAAGAAAAGCTGCAAATTGAATTTTTTGCTGGTTTTATTTGTTTTTTTGTTCGATAAAATAATGTGACAACTATTTTCGCCTGGCTTTTTAGTCGAGAGCAAAATATCGCGTATATATCGTCGAACAAGTTATCCGAACATCCATTTATACTTTATCATGTACTCGCTGGAGCGAGTGAGTTATTTTCATTTCGATACTTCTCCCTTGCTTTTTTATGGCGTTTTTGTTCCTCGCGGGGTTTTTGCATGTTCAAAAGGATGTTCGCTGTCGTGAGTGGCAAAAATTTTCCGGCCGAGAGTCTTTGCGATGATCACACGAGGTCAAATCCTCTTGGAATTATATTTATGCACCGCGATCTTAACGTCTCTGCTCTGCTATGCCTTCGATATTTTCTATCAACTTTGTATCACGACCAGTCCACACATTTTACACACTTTATTGCTCCCCGAGATTTATTTATTTTTAGCCCTTCATATCGCGGCTTATTGATTCCTTGCCGCATTTATTGATTCGTGTGCGAAATCTCGAGTGCTCGTTAAAATCGGAATCAAAGAAAATGACGAGTTATTTTTGTTGGAAAAAAAATGGATTTTTTGGTCGTAACGTTCGACTAAACTTTTTTCCAAAATAATCCAAAAAAAAAAAAAAAACTGCCAGATTAACGAGAATTCCGAGTGGGACGTATTCTGGAAAGACTCTTGGCAAAGTCAATTGTTTTGTCATTCCAATCGTAAATTTACTTGACAGTTGCGCGTCAGAACTCGATAATATTGTTGAAATAGCGAAAATTTGGATATTATTTAAAAAATATTCAGTTTATCGTGTTCAACAAAATTTGGACGATTTTTAAGAAAATATCATTTCCTGAGTTTGTTTGTTTTCGTATTTTGTCGTTCGATCTTCGTGGTGGAGGCCAAGGGAAGGAGAAAAAATGATTTTTTTCTTTTGGATGATCGCATGTCCGCATAAATAGCGTATTTATGTGTAATTTAGAGGAAACACGTTCTTCATTCTTGCTGCTGCTTATGGAAGAAAGAGCCGCGTGTGGATTAAATGCGCCGACGGGAGGTACAGCCTCTGTGCGCTCGAGCGGACGTGGAGCAGTGATCCTGGCGGCTTTTCAATGCTCATCTTTACGATAAACCTCAAAAGCATTTTTCTCACGATTCACACATTCGTGCACATTAATATATTTATTAAAACGTGTGGATAAAAAAAATGCACTTGTCGCCTCTGGTGGAGCGAAAAAAAAGTGCAACAGTCTCGCGCGACACTCGGCGACATGATGTTTTCATCGCTGCGTCTCATAACCACGACGATTATTTTAAACGCGAGCGTTAACAGACTCGACTTCGTTTTTTTCATCGCAATTTAAAGGCCAGTCTTCGATTATTATTTTTTTTCAACTTCTCCCCTTTTTTGTCTCCATTCAATTCCGTTTTCTCGCTTAATCCTCGATCCAGTTTATAATCAAAGCTAGTTTTTTCAAGGTCGCTCATCCTCTCGGCAGAAATCGCTCCTGGGATTCGATTTATCGATCAAAATTACAATTCTTCGTCGTTTATTTCCAAACGATTTCAGGCTTTGTCTTTTTTTTACTCCGTTTGTTTACTCATGTGCTTGAATAATTTTTTTTCATCTTTATCTCTTTTAGAAATAAATGCTGCCGGCGTCGATCGGTGAGTCAAATTCCGTCATTATTAATATTGATTTATTCAACTGCGCACCGTTGTTAATGTATTGAGGCGCGGCTGACGAACAAAATTTCTTTCCAAATCTTTGATCTTGCTCGCACAAGAAAATTCATTTTTACTTAAACGGAAAGTTTTTTCATTCTTTCAGGAAATAACGACGATAAATTATTACTCAGAAGCGGAGATACTAACGGGAAAAAATTTCATGATGACCTTGAATTTTGATTGATTCTTATGAAAAGGAAAAAAAACCAAGCCTTTTGTCAAGTATTCGTGCTGGTTCGAGGCTCGTCCGTGCCACAAATGCAGTCGACACGTGGGCAAATGCATTGCGTGCCACTTTTCATTCTGCATTTATGAAAAAGCGTTATCTCGTGTAAATAAAAGAAAAAGAATAGTTATTTTTATAATAAAATTTTTCGAATCTATTTCGTTGACATTGAATCTTTTAATTTGCCAAAATCGTCGTAGACCGAGATTGCAGTTTTATTTTCGACTCCAAATTTAAAAAAACAAAATCGATTATCTAATTTCGTTGCATCTCGACGATGCAACAAGATTTTACGTGGATGGGATGGAAAGAAAATGAAAAATGCATGGAAAATGGGGTCTCGAGCCTCATATTTCGTGGCAGGGATTCTCGATCAACGAAGAAAAAGGCCAGGAGCATAAATTAATTAAGAATTTCGATGATTGTTCTATCAATGTGAAGGAAAATATAAACAGAGAGGATAATAAATAGTTTTACAATGGGAATGTGATGGGTGCAGTCATTAAACGAATTGGAGGCTGAACGAGGCAATAAAAAAGCGAAGAATACCAACGAAGGATATATATATTTTGGTATGTGGTTGATGTTCGATTGGAGGAGAAACGTCATATATTTCTTAGGGTCTGGTTTATGGCGCAAATTATTTGTCTGTTTTTCCGCAAAAAAAGGAAAAAAAAAAAAAATTTCAGTTGGCCTTTTTGGCTGGTCGAGGGATCGGTGAATACCAGCAATATTTATAGCCACAAGGATTGAATAGTTTTACCACGTCGGTGGATGACGAATTTGCGGCCACGCAATATCCTAACAAAGCAAAATTGACCTCAGCTCGGCGCGGCGGCTCTCGTACAAGCAAAACTTTAGCCGAAGCGCCCACAATTTTGGGCAAACCTCTCGCGCCGAGGCAAAAAGTTACTTGCTGGAAAAACTTGTTCCTCCTGCAGTGAGAATAACTCCTCCAGAGTTGTGTATGAATTTCACTTCGAACGTTGAGCTCATAATTTACGGTCGTAACTGCGCGAGAGAAATTATTGCCAGAGCTACTGAAAATTTGTTGACCGCGAACGTAGCCAAACTCTCGAGTCCTTAAATTAACTTTCCTTCGTAATTGCGTCTAAAAATATTGAGCTTGCCAACTGACGTCCAAGGTTTAACTAACATTTAGTAGTTTATTTTTGATCGATCGATCATCCGATTAAAACGACGAAATTTATTCGAACGAACGTCAATATTTGTTGATACACACTTTATAGTTTGCAATCGTTTCGTCTTTGGCCCTCTGGATCGCATGGTTCTGGTACGTCTGTAAAATGATGCCGAAGTTTGCAACGTTGGAATGCAACGAAAAATATTTATTTCGATTGTTAATTTGTTAAATTTTCAAAATAATACAAATTTTTCGAGAGTTTTGTATGGGGGCAAAAACCGTCATCACTGTAAATCAAATTTTGTTTGAAATCGTCGAAATTTCGTTGAACACGTTAGACTCGATATATTTCAAAATTTTCGTTATTTTTGCGGTACATTTGGTTTCTAACGGAATCGTCAGAGAAATTCACGATTGGAACCATTAAAATTTCCTTCCGGAGAGACTTTCCTGAATATTTCTTGCCGCAATGACCCAATTTTTGGGATTAATGGAAAAAAACGTTTAGGCGAACGTATCGAATGAAAAATCGATCGTTTTCCACTAAAATTTTGTTTTCGGGGCAATGGAGCAACACCGGGAAATAGTTGATGCGTGCTCGCACGTTGTTTCTGTCAATATAAAGTATCGAGCAAGGCCGGGGAGTCTGGGATGAGAAAAATGTGCGAAAGATGCTGGAAAGTGTTATGTACGTGCGAAAGGAAGAGGGCGAAGAAAATAAGGGAGAGAAGGTGGAACAAGACCACCCAGAATCCTGTCACCATCGAGGACGACAGGCCAGCAAACCGAAAGAGCGAGAGAGCTCGAGGCGGAGCGTGTATAAGAGTCACACGCTGCGAAAGGGTCTCGAGTTATATTCTCGACAGCTTGGCAACGAAGGGAAAGAGAAAAGGGATCGTCCGGGCACTTAAGATCCTTTGGCGATCGCGTTACTCAACACGGAGCCAGGCTCATCTTTATTCTCCTTTTTTTTTTTTTTTCATTCTTCCCTCGAGAAAGAAGAGTTTCTGCTTGTTCTGGGAGGTTTATCCGTTCGTCAATCGAGCTCGCAGACATTCGTAGCACAATTTGTACGTTTCTCTTGGAATTAAATGGCGCGTCAGAGTGTTGCATTCTCAGCAGATCTTTTTAATCTCGCGGCAAGCTGCTCTCTTACGCGCTTTTTGAATAAATTTGGGTAGGTTTTTAATTGTACGAGGAAATGCTGTCTCATGCCGAAGCTTTCGAGTCAAATTCTTCGGAGATTGGACGAGTCTGAGCGCCGAGGAGATATCGGAGAATCTTCAAAAAGTTGGCGAGTGGCCGACGGCCCGCGTCGTCCTCGCGACGATATCCTTCGCTTTCATGGAGCTCCATGGGAAATGGAAAAATAAAAGGGAAGGGAATAAAATGGTGCGATTAAAATGGAGACTCACGATGATCGAGACTCGGGGTAGTGACGAAAGGTTTGCCGTTGCATTCGACGGTGTCGGTGGCCGTGTTAGCGAGGCCCTGCAGGTGGTAATGTCCGAAGGACGGACCCCTGGGCGCCATGATGGCCGCGATGCTGAAGTCCGTTGCTTTACCCCTCTCCCCCTTAGCAGGCATCCCTCCTGCCCTCCTGCTCCTTGCGCGCAGTTTACAAAAGCACAAAACCACACGGCACCCGCACCACCAGCAGCAACAACAACAACAACAACAACAACAACAACAGCAGCAGCAACAACAACAATTATTTACGAAAAAGCCACGATTTCCCGATTGTTTTTCGTCGAGGCCTCCCTCGACGCTATTATCGCTTTGTTCCGAACGGAGTCTCTAGCCGAATAGGCCAACGTTTCACTTCCGGTCTCTTCGTCACCGGATTTCTTAAGCAGGAGGCTTTTTATTTCGAAAATTCAAAATTGCAACGAGCGATGTTCCAAGGTCAACACAATAACGAGCGGCAAAACCATGGCCGTTGAAAATTCGCGCTCCCGTCGTTTACTTTCCACGATAAAATCACGTTCCGCTATTTTTTTCCCTGACACATGATTTAGAAGCAAAAAATGATTAAAGAAAGAAGAAAAAGCGATAAATGTGCGGCTCCGGAAATGTTTGTTAGTACGAAGTGTGCGGACGAATTCGTATATACGCACTATCTGGCGTTTGGGCTTTATAAACGGGAAAGATTGGACGATCCGGCTCGGCGCACAACGCGTCTGCGCTCACCGACTTCCCGAACTCCACTGACCTCCTACTCCTCCTCCCACGTTATTTCGCACCCCACCACACTGGCCGAGCGTGCAACACCGAGCGAGCAAGAAGTTGTTCTAGAGGTTTGGCGGAGAGAGCGAGCGAGACGAGCAGCAGACGATGGTCCGCTTGTCCGTTCGGTGGAGTTGCCGCGCCTCCGATACGTCCGTCAGTTTCTTCTCCCCGCCGCTGCGCTGCTCTCGTTGCGTTCACGTTTCCTCCTCGAATCTTGCGCGCGCAGCATCCCCCCCCCCCCCACCCCCACCCCTCCTCAGTCTCGCCTCTTTCCCTCATCGGCTGCATCGCCCCCTCCCCCGTAAACTCTATCGTTCGTCTTACTCGCTCCGGCGAGTCATTCACCGGCTTGGCGTTTCATCCGGTAGGCGTGGCTCGATCATTCGACGAAGGGGAACTCCGAGACGGCTCGTTTATTACACCTCACCACGTTCGCCAATCGCGGCTCTTGCTCCGATAATCAATGGGCGGTAACGCGTCAAAACCCACGGGGATTCACGCCCCTCGCGAATTGAAAGCCCCCGCGATCACCGCACACAAGAAATAAATATATATAACAATTTTTATCGCGCCCGCGAGCCCGCGCGATACAATAACCTTCTACCACGACTGACAACATCGGCGCGCGCGTTTCCGCCCAAAGAAATCGATCCCGCAACTAAATAACCAACAAAAACCCATCACTTTGCCTCTTATCCCACAAGCTCGTACGAAACTGCATATTTTTATGCACTCCAGACCTCCTCACCTCCTTCTCTCTCTCTCTCTTTTTCCATTTCACTCAACTCTGCGGCCGGGTTGACGTGAAAACGCTCTTTTTAAAATGGAGGAGACAAACTTGACGCGGAATATTCACAAACTTTGTATTTCCCTCCGCGACGATTTTCGAGCCAGAATAAAAATTCTTAAAACCTCCCGAAAGAACAAAATTTCCATTTCTCACTACTATTTATTGAAATTGGTCAAAAAATAATGGAGATCGCGAGTCCCCCGAGTCGATTAAAAATCGAGGCCCAGAGGAAACATCGCAGGACAAAGTTGGAGTCGAAAACGTGATAAAGACCGTTACGCGAGAATATTTCGGAGCAAAGTATCGCGATCGATCAAATGCCATATTTTGTGTTGCTGCTGTTGCTTCGAAAGAAATATATTTCTTTCTTCAAACATATACATCAGGCTGTATACCTGTATATTGAGAAAAAAAAACGTTTTTCTTGGGAAGAGCAACGGAGCGAGCAGAATGGAGAGGGAAAAAGGTGGAGACGTCGTGAGCGAGAGAGAGAGAGAGAGAGGAATAAGTAGGGCCACCACCGAGGGGTTGATTTACGGCGTGTGTTTAGGCACTTAGGCGCTTTACCTAGTCCCCTTTATTATACTAATTTCTTGGGGATGTCAAAATACCTATCGCGTATATAATATGGAAGCTCGAGAAAGAGGAAGCGAGAAGATATAAATAAAGACAAAAAAAAAGAGTCGAGAGCCTCAAGCGCCCTCTGCTGCTCGTCGTTTCATCGTCATCGTCGTCGTTGCTCGTATATATATATATATATATATTCTATTCGACACGCTCGGTGCACGCCCGTAGCCGCATCAAGGATAAAAGGTAACCTCCCGTTATAAAATATGAAGCTCGGTTCGCCGCACTCTGTGTCATGTCGTCCCGCATCCACCTCGCTCACTATTTCCAAAAGGACTCTGCTCGAGCGCCATTATGTTTCCTCCTCCTCCTCCCCCCCCCCCCCTCTCGATATGGGTCTATACGAAGAAGAGCTCTTGTACAAAGCCAAACCGCACACACGCACAATAAACTCTGGTCACGGGCTTTTACTCTCTCTCTCTTGCTCTATATTTCGAGGGTCGTTTTTGACTTTGAATATCAAGTCTATTTTTTTTTCCTCTTTTTCTATTACTTTCTTTTACTTCCTGCTTGCCGTTGCCCTCACCGCGCGCGCTCGTCTCAAGTCCGATATGCCAGACTCATTAAAACGCACCATTTTCTTCTCCCGCCCGATCATTCACACCGTCCTTTCCTTCGTTTTTCTCTCAGACACTTTGCCACACTATTTTTTCAGCTCTCGAGACTCTCGGACTCACTTTTTCTTATTCTTTATATACGCAAATGTGCAACGTGTTGCTGCTGCTGCGCGCACACGACTCTCAGATCTTTCTCATTCTATATCTCGTGTCTCACCCACGGATAATCGCTCCTGATCTCCGGACACTGATAAGCCCGTCCGGCGCTCGACCAAAACGAACATTTTTATCGTCCATAAGCTTTCATCTTTTTCCCTCTCCGCGGAACGAACGAAAACTTGTCGACTCGCTTGCTTTGTCGAAATAATCATTTTCCAATCATTTTTTTTGCATTTTATTGCCAAAGGAAAATTGAAAATGAAATTTTGTTGAAAAAAATCGATATTTTGGTCCTTCCAATCGTAAATGTCGCCGAAAATTCCGTTAAAAAGCAAATGCAGTGCCAAAATAAGGAAAATTTCGAAACAATCCAATAAATATTTCGAAATTTTATTTCTCGTGTACGCGAATGACGAGTTTTTGGTTATTAAGTTTTTTTGTTTTAATTTACATATGCTCCCGTGTGTGTATAATCATAATTCATGAGCAGGAACATAATATTGATGTGTGTATGAGTGAATAAATTGGTAAGATCGGTTGATACGAAAAAGAGTCGCGCGCAAGTGGAATAAGCTCGAGGAAGCAGAAGCAGCAGCGAGTGTAATAGACGAGGAGCGCGTTACATCGAGTGGGAAGCAGAGCGAAATGTTGAGCAGCTTCCACGCAGCAGCAAAGTGTAGGACGTATAGCGGGATGTATGGATGTGAATATGTAGCTCGAGGGCATGTGTACGCGCGCATACGAGGCTGCAAAATTCGATCGGGCGGGGTGTATATTAGAAGAGCAACGTGCGTGTGTATCGACGAGTTGGCTCTTTCTCTTGCTCTCGGATTGCAAGTTATTCGGAAGGCAGCAGAGGAGAGAAGAGGAGAGCGTGGAAGCCGGAGCACTGCGTCGATGAGATGAGGGCAAAGCGGCGGGGAGGCTCGACGAGAAGTGAGTTTTCGCGAGAGAAAGAAATCTCGTGGAGGTGGGCGAGCGAGGGTTGAGCGCTCCTTCGTGGGAGGAGAAGGAGTGGCGATCACTTTTTCGTCTCTCTCTCTCTCTCTCGTTTTCTCTTGGTCGCGATCGCTGAGAGCAGGAGGACGATTCCCAATCGGCCCCGGGTACAAAATCGGGTGCGGCTAATACCAAGTCCATTGAGTTATGTTTACACACTCATCTCGTATATTAAGATCTACATAGCTACGCGTATATATGTGAAGGAGAAACTCGAAGGCGGCAGCAGGGATAAATGCATCCGATGGATATGCACCGAGAACCTGCACACCCAATGCGTTTACTCCCCACCTTCGTGAACCGTCTCATTCATCATTCAACCAGGAGATGAGCGAGCGAGAGGCCAAAACCGATGAGGATATTATAAGCTCGTAGAGAGCAAGAGAGAAATATGTTAGGCGCAAAAGGGACGATGAATCCTGCGGGAGCTCGATGGTCGATCTTCTCGGTGACGTTTATTCCTATAGTACTCGAGGCGTTGTTCAAACAGGAATATTTCATTTATTCCATTCCTTCCCCAGGCACATTACCATTTTATCACGTTTTTTTTTTCCTTTTCTCCCCAGGACGCTGCCACTCGATCGAGACTCATTTTCAAGGAGTACAGGAATCTCGACGATCGAATTATCGATTCCATTTTTCACGAAAATCAATCGTCACACGCGCTCACTTTTTATTGAAACAAAATCCGCGTGTTTATTCCTCTCCCCCCCACATAACGAGATCTCGATCGAGGCGACTGTAACGATAAAAAGTCCTGCTCATCCGAGTCATCAACTCTCGGATACACTGAAATGAAAGTTTTGTTGGAAATATATTTTTTTTAATACGTTCGAGGTTTTTGGAAAATGACAAAATTCAGTGAGAAATATTCTGGAAAGTCTCTTGGGAAAGTAAATTTTTACCATTCTAAGCGGAAAATCATTCGACAGTTGCGTTCAAAATATTCTGTTTATCGTGTTCAATAAAATTTCAACGATTTTTAACTAAATTTTACTCCGAGCAATGGAAACTGAAGTTTCGAGCGCAGCTCATCGATATCATATTGAGGTATCGGCTTTGGTCCTGGAGTGCTGTTTCGTTTTTTCTATCCCAGTGAAAATAAAATCCGCAGAGTGATCACTGAAATTGAAATTTTTTTTGGAAAAGATGGATATGTTTTTTGAATACGTTCGACTAAACGTTTTTTTTCTCGAAAATCACAAAATTCAGTCATAATGCAGTAAGAAAAATTCTGGAATGTCAATTATTGTCATTCTAACGGTAAATATAATTGACGGTTGCATCATAAATCGATAATATATTGTTGAAATATGGAGAATGTTGAAATGATGAAAATAATATTGAGTTGGCCGGATTCGAAAAAAAATATCAAAGTTTTTTGACAAAATTTTAATTTTCATTGTATGCCGCACGATTCTCGATGCAGTCGCGCGCATTCGCTGCTTCATATACTCGCGTGCGTATATTGTTTTTGTATCGATTGATGGATGAGCCAGCAGCCGCAGCACAGGCAGCAATGATAACCGTAACGTTAGAGGTATTCTTCCCTGTGTAACGTGTGTGTGTGTGTGTGGAAACGTTCTCGTTATCTGGTTTGAAAAAAAAAGCGCCGATCCATGGCCATGGTGGAGCGAGAGGCGAAGAAAAATGTGAGGGAAAGGACGCGAAGGCTCAATATCGAGCATGAAATTTAGTTCGCGATGGTATTCCCGGGGCGGGAGTAAAAAGTGGGTAAAGATATGATGGAGAAATGAGAATTAGAGAATTAGTGCGTGTGACGGGGGCGCGAGGAAATGAAATAAAAAAAAAGTAAAATTTCGAGGGGGCAATTTATTTGTGAAAAATTAGGTACGGAATCGATGAGACTATTGAAAAGTTGTTGAGCCAGTTTCGGAAGATGACGCACGGGATGCTGGCAATCGTAAAAAATAAATGGCAAAGAGAATAATAATAAAAATAAAAGGAATAAGGAGGATAAAGGAGCGAGTTTAGTTGGTCGCCGTAGCGTCTGTTGGCGCGTGTGTGATAAATTTCAAAATGATGCTATAGTAACGGGAGGAAATGGGTATTTTATGTCCGCGCATTCGAATATCCATAAATTGCATCATCTTCGTGGTCCACGTGAAAAGAAGACTCAATCTCCAATTCATAAATGAGAATTCCTCGTTTCGTCTTTGTATCCTCTTGTTTGTACAAATGTGTGTGTGTGTGTCTATTCGTGCCTGTGAATAACGTGCTCTTCGCGTTTGCTTCTCCATGCCTGGGTCGTCTGTGTGTGGAGCTTCGCGTGTGAGAGTAAATAGCGGAAAAGGTGAGGTCTTTTCTCGTCGTAACGAGGAGTCACGAGTTGTCAAGTGCCCTTAACGATAATTCATAACCGGAGGAGATTATGCCTGGGATATTAATGTTCCATGCTCATGGTGCATGGCATTACTGTTAGCCATATCCGAATCACATCAACACTCTCGCACAGTTATTGTACATATATATTTGTGCCTCTGGCGATATATGCTCGAAGCTTCTTCTTCAAGTTTAATAGAACGTTAAACGTGCGAGCACGTCAAGCAGAGTACACACTTGGAATTTTCTTCGTCAGGCACGGGCGCGATTAAATAAACGAGAAAACGATGAGCTAACCTGACGAGAGTTTTGAATCTTGTCATGAGCCTAACAGCAGATAAGAATCGTCCGATTCCTGTGGCTCGGCACAATCCGAGCCAGATCCGAAGACTGCTGGCCTTGATTTCATTCGGGATCGTCATCGTTCGATCATTTCAAATTAACGAGATGATTCATCAACGGCTCATCATTTATAATCGAGTCTGTTTGGCTTTTTGACACGCGAACGTTTTTGTGAGGAGGAAAAAATTCACGTAAATCGAGAAAATCGATGGAGCATCTCAATATCCAGCCATTTCCTCGCGAGAGAGAAAAAGAATGAGGAAAAAGACGGGGAATAGAAACGGCTGCGTGTGCTCAGCCGAGTGTCCAACGAGGAAGAGTAACCGTTCGGGTCTCTCGCACCCACCTACGTTCCTAACTACCTACGCGCCTCGATCCATGTTTTTCTTAAACTTGAGACTTGGTATATGCCTGTATGGTGCGCGGTAGTTGGGTATATATAACCAACATGGGTGGCCACATGTGGCGCGGGTGTCTGGTGACACATTATTTTCGCTCGCCCTTTCCGGCCAATGATGCACTTTTAATTCTCTCTCTCATCTCCTTTTTTCCTCGCACTCGCATTCGTCGCTCTCTCTCTCTCTCTCTCTCTCTCTCTCTCTTGCTCTTCTTATTTTATTCAGAACCTTTTTTCCGAGCCTCCAAAGCCCATACAGTCATCGAGCTTTCGTTGAACACATTCACTTTTATTGTCTCTCGTCGTGCGTATATATACGCCCGTGCCTGGCCGCATTATTTATGTCCCCATATATAAAGCAGAGCGATGCCTCGTCAGAGCTGCGCACGTTTCAATTGCACGCGAGCCAGCCAATCCGAGAAATTCCATTAAGAAAAAAGAAAACGGAAATAACTGCCTCGCACGAATGTCCGGCATCTCCTTTCGCGGTGCGCCGGAGAACTTGGGCCCATCATCTCGCTCGTCCGTCCTTCATTTACGACCGCGCCATATGGAATAGCCAAGGAAAAGTATAAAACGCGTCCGAATAAGATAAACTCATATGACACGTCACGAGGCAAACACTTTTCACCATACATCAGACACGCGATAAGATTCCATCTTCCAAAATTATCAGCTCTTCGCGAGCTTATCAGACAGCACAAACGAGGGCACTGAAAATCGAAGCTTTAAATTAAATGAAAGTTATTTATCTCGCGGAGTCAGAGAGCTCGGAGATAATCTCGCGCGTCTCGTGAAAAGCAGGAAGAGACTCGTTCACAGTGAATGTGCGAGCCTCAAGTTTGCATCGACGCAATGCCACGAAATGAAAAATAAAAAATTGAAAGAAAAAAAAAAGATTCGTAACTGATTGGTGACGTTTAAAAAAGGCAAGAGGCAAATTAAGAAAAAAACGTTTGAATATTACAGTGCCAGAACACACACACACACACACACACATCCTGACATTTTTTCTAGATATATGATTTTCCAATGTTTCGGCACATTTTAAGCACATTTACATTGAAATCTGGGGAAACAAAAAAAAATTCACCGTCACATCCTCCATGAGGAAGCCAAAAATACGAAAAAAGTGACGAATCTTTTTTTTTTTCTCATTTCGTGTGTCATTGCGTCGATGCAAACTTCAGGGAATAGAATCAGTGGATAAAAATTAAAAGCAACCTCAGATTTTTTAATAATACCTATTTGTTTATATTTATTAATACGTTTTATAGTCGCGCTTGTGTTTGTGTTATAAATTATAATGTGTATAAGCTCGTTCACCCATTTAGTAAGTTATGCTGATCCAGAATACGCGTCGACGCATTATCGCTTATTCTCTATTCCTCTCTCTCTCTCTCTCTCGCTCGCTCTGCTACGCGAGGATCACACGCCGCAACGCCCGCAACATCGATAAATAAATATTAAAACGATGGCTCAGCACTTTCCTTTCGTTTCACCAACATCCACTTTGGGCCTCCGTCTCGCTTTTTCTCGCACATGATCCTCGTCGAGAGACCACTACATTTGTCATACCCGATAATCCTCCTTCGAGTCTCTCCGCCTGTCCTGCTTCTCACCATCGCGGCCTCACACACGCGGACTCGCACGAACAGCGATCTTTCATTTCTCTTTACTTTACTCACGACCGCGATCCCACCATTATCCTTTTTTCCCGGCTCTTCTCTTCATTCAACGAATAATCAATAATCATTAACGAACAAATATAATTGAGCATTTTATTGGAAAAAAATGGCTGAATCGGTGGATTTAGATTTTTTTCTCATTTTTTTGCTGTTAAAAACAAAAATTACGTTAGAAAAAATCGATATTTTGTTCGACACTCTCGATTAAACGTTTTTTTTATTCAATAATCCGCTCTTCGGAAGCAAATTTTTATCGTTCCAATCGTAATTTTCGCTGACACGGCCGCAAGGACGAAAATTTTGAAATTATGAAAAAAATCATCAGTTTATCGTGTTGAAGAAAATGTCGACGATTTTTTAACGAAATTTCATTTCCGGCGTGAAAAAAATGAGCGTCCAAAAATGAGATGAACTTTATTGATGATGAATGTGGCAAATTCATACGCGAATAAATATGATTAATCGATATATTTGGATGCAGCACGTAATGGTAATGGATGTAAACACGAAGTGGAATAGAAATATATTCGTTGGGAGGAGAGGCGTGTCCAAAATGATTATAAATATGTTAACGTGTCGGATAAATGGGAAGTATGGATTATTCATGGGCGTCGTCGTCAACAATCGCGGGGCTCGTTCCTCTCGCCCTGTATACACGTGTTTT
Source organism: Campopleginae sp. 14b (assembly GCA_030522525.1). NCBI lineage: Eukaryota > Metazoa > Arthropoda > Insecta > Hymenoptera > Ichneumonidae > Campopleginae sp. 14b. Next base: position 152,421 of record JAPYYS010001069.1, read on the forward strand.
AACACCAATGCACGCGGTCTAGAAGTGCACGCAAGCTTTGTGACTGCTGCTGCTGCTGCTGCTGCTGCTGCTGCTGTTGCTGCCGCGAGAGAATCATCGTGCGTTTCTTCCTGCTGCACCAGAGCGATATGCACTCTATCGGAGAGAGAGAGAGAGAGAAATAAAGAGAAACGCGTAGGCGCGGCGAGAGGCACTCGAATGCACTCGTCAGGAGAAACCAAGTCGAGTTCTCATTGTGCTCTTTCGAGCAGCAGAGTATACCAACGCGAGAGAATTCTCGACGTCCAGACAGCAGACTCTCGCGCTTAAATATATACAAAGTCTCGCTATAGAATATGTACACATGGGGGAATTTATCGCTCGAAATATACGTGCATTTTCAGATACTTATCCGAGGAGATACTATTTTTAGATAAAACTACTTTTCGGAACACATGTAATGATCCTCAGCTCGATTTCGTTGCCTCCATCATCTAGCCCTTTTCTTATCTCTGCTGCTTCCTCGGATAAGTAGTCGCATTGTACACACTGCCTATGCATAAGTAGGTGAAAGTTGATGTGGAGCCGGATCGAGAGCAAAGAGCACGCGGGGATTAGAGAAGCCAAAAGTCTCTGGGAAAAAAACGGCGCCTCGGCGCCGGGATGCTGCGCTTCACGACGCAACCCCTTAAAAACCCTCTCGAGAATAAACTCTTGCGTTTTTTTTTGCTCTCACGCTATCGTTCCTGATCCGAGGTATATTTTCCTGTATTTTGAAAATCCTTCAAAATAACGAGCCTCTTGAGGAATCAAATTTCAGAATAATGAAGCAAAATTTTGCTTCCTCAGTGAGAAAGTTTATGTCACGGTGAAATTTTTGTTTTCCCCCAGCTTTCAATCTCAATGTGCCCGAACAAAACATGGAAAAATCATATCTTCAAAATCTATTTTCAAAAAAAATCTGTCGACGCTCTAATTTTCGCAAATTTTCAGATTCGTTGCTAATTTTTTTTTTTTTTTTCATCAATAAAGTATCATGATAGCAAGGTTGATATTGGATTTGGGGGAATGTGGTTAGAATGGTTTGAATTTTCTGATGGAAAAATCGTCGACGGCATTAAATTTAGCAAATTTGAAAAAAAATTTCATGTGTTTTTATTTTTGCCATCGCGAGGGGAATCTTAAGATTTCTCGATGATTTCGATGGTCCCGAAACTTAACTCCTACGCGATCGGAGTCTAGCGGAATCTGCAGGTCGCTGTTGCATCTGACGGGGATGCTGGGAGGATGTCGCTCGATTGGGGCAAGGGATATGCGGTTGGATGCTGATTTTGAAATGTATTTTTATGTGGAATGATAAAAAGGATATGCGTGGAAGATCGCGCGACTGATCCTACACACTGTAAAGTGTAGAATATTGTGCTCGCGCATAGAGGGAGATCGAGAGGAAGAGAGAAGGAGGCAGCGAATAAGAGAAAAAAAGTTTCGACACCCCGTGGCGTCTAGCGGGCGTGGATACGCGGACCACTATTTGTTATTCTAATGCGCTGCGGTGCGCATTATATATTTGTTTGGGCGTGGGCGCGCGCCCTCACATCCAGAGGCCGTTGGGCTCGCGATGTGTGAAACACGTTGTAACCCCGCGGCGGTTCCACTGTTGGAATTTCTCCTGCCTCGCGACTCGTTTTTTTTTCTCTCTCCTTTTTTTTTTTTTTCTTTGCTGTTGCTTCTGTTGCTTCAACTCTTTTGAACCTGATCCTCTCGACTCTCGGCCACCGCATTTACCCTCTTTTTTTCAAGACCGACTAAATTAATTCCAAAAGAAAAAAATCTTCACCGGCTGCTGCTGTTTTCTTGCGCTCTCGATCCAGTGGATTTTGAAAAATTCTCTACATTTTTGTCGAAATTCCTTGAAAAATCTTCTCCGCGCTGACGTTTACTAAGTTTTTTTTCTCGTGCTCTCAATAAAAAGACACGTGACACGATAGGATCGAGTCTTATCTGCTCGCCGGCTCTCTCGATCCGAAAGATCGCGTCGCGGAAACATTTTTTTTACCCTTGCTCGTCTCATGATTGCGTCTGGTGCGCGGGGCTGAGGAAGCAGGCCGAGCAGGGGTGCGATGAGGGCGCTGCCGGTGCCTCGCTCGAGGCAAGGTTGTCGATAAGCCCTCGCTCTAGGTTCGAGGGCGAAAGAGAGAGAGAGAGAGAGAGAGAGAGGGAAGAAGGGCAAGAGAAAATTGTGATTTTCTCGGTGTGCTGATGGGCTCGACGGTAACGGCGTTATTCCGCACTGGGTCTCTCTCGTTCTCTCCCCCTCTTGCTGCTCCTTTTTTCAACCCCTTGGAATAAGCCCCTCGCCCTGCTGCCACGTCGTCCAGTTACGATGCTAAATGGCCGCGCGGGGACTCTAATCGAAATTAGTTTTTTAATTGGGAGGACTTATTTAGTCGTTAGGCACGCGAGCGACGGTTTCTCCTTTTTTTTTCTTCCCTCGCCGCAACACCGGTGGGCCTCTCTTTTCTTCGTCGTTCAGGGCATCCAGAAAAAATGAGCAAAAAAAATGGATATTAGGCGAGCAGGCAAAAGCGAAAAGAAAAGAAAACGCGGACTCTCTCGCGCGGATCGCCTTCGCCATCTGCTTTTTACACCAGAGACTCTCGCCGCCGCGTATATATATATATATATAACGACGAAACACATCCATAGCCACTCGACTCACTCCGTCGCGCTCTCGCCCGCGTAACCACTCCGGCCAGAAATTATCCGAGATTACGCGAATTTTTCTCGACGTTTCACAAATAAAGTATCCCCGGGCGATCTACGAGGCCGCCGCACGAGCAAGCCAAACTGCGGTGAACCGGAGCACCAACGAACAATAAAAAAACATTACTCTTCTCCTCCCCCTCGCTTTTGCCGGAGAAACTCCCACCGATTTTCCTCCAATAACCGTTTTTCTCGAGTCTCTAAAAAGTATTAATTACGGAAATACAATGGAGGCTGTTACGATCCTGTAGAAACTTGAGAATAAACAGATTTCACTTGTTTTTTGTGTCCTCGACAACGAGATCGAGACCCAGTGGAATTTTTCACGCCCAGTAAAAAGTCACACGCGTCTCTATTTTCCACAGCCTAGACTGGAAATCATTTTTTTATTTAATAAAAACCCTCGTTGACATTCTGTTGAACACGGTAAACTAAATATTTTTTAAAAAATTTCAAAATTTTCGTTATTTTGGCTATGCATTTGTTTTCTAACGGAATTCGTCAGCGAAATTTACCATTGGAACGAATAAAATTTCCTCCCTAACAGACTTTCTTCAATATTTCTCGCTGCAATGACACCATTTTTGGGATTATCCAAAAAAGAACGTTTAGTCGAACGTATCGAACGATCTTTTCCAAAAAAAAATTTTCTTTCCAATGATCTCTCTGTTCGAAACTCCAGTTTCTATCGCTGGCAATGAAATTTTCTTAAAAATCGTCGACATTTTGTTGAACACGGTAAACTAAATATTTTTTGGATAATTTTAAAATTTTCGTTGCATTTGATTTCTAACGGTCAGCGAATTTTTCAATTGGACTAAAATTTGCTTCCGGCGAGACTTTCTTCAATATTTCTTACTGCGATGACACAATTTTTGGGATTATTAAAAAAAAAAAACTTTCAGTCGAACGTATCGAACAAAATATCAATCTTTTCCAACAAAATGTTCTTTTCAGTCTATCGAAATATTAATCGTGGCGCGGAATTTGGGATTGAATTTCGCCTCCACTTAAAGTTCACTTTTCAGGATAAATGTTTTTTGACGCAAAGATCGGACCATATAGAGACGCCATCTTTGCGATGTGGTCGCGGGCGTGTCGAGTTATATAGGGGAAACCCGTTGGGAACTCGGTAATGTACATCTCGTCGAATTAACCGGATAAGTTTGCCGGCGAGAGAAAATGAAGCAGAATTTCTTGCTTTATTTATTTTTATGGATATATCAATAGAGCAGGCGGAACTTAATGAGCAGGATAAAGGCGGTGTCGGCATAATTCGTTGTCGAAGTGTCTTCAACCCTCCGCAGCACAAGAGGGTGTGATCTTGGAGGATAATTTTGCATTAAAAGTAAACTAGCTCGAGAGAGGCGGAGGGAAGCGACGAAAGGGGTGGCAAAATACGTGTCGACTAATGTTTCATGGTGGAGGAAAGATTTGAGGAATTGACACAGTGAAAATTTGTTTATTTTTGACGAGAAAAATGATGGCGGCCGATTCGATCGATCGGAGACTGAAATTTGGTGGAATTTCGTTTCGTTGAGTGAAATAGTCGGATTGTGGGGACGTATGAGTGCGGGCAATGGAAAGCAGCGGATTTCATTGGAGGATAAAGTTTCTAGGCTATCTGCGGGAGGTTTATGTCTTTATATATTTATACAGATGTGTCCTGTAGATTAAGCAGAGTATAAAATCCCTTTGAATCCCTGCAATGAAATCAAGGAGCTCGGAGAAGAGCCAGTGATTCGCTTTGCTCGCGATTTACGACACATTATTGTGTACAAACATATTGGATAGGCTGTGTCGTTTTCCGCGAGTGGATCGAGACTTACCGGGGATAAGAAACGGGGAAGGGATTTGAAATGAGAGGCAGGCAAGGACTGTCTTTCGTTTAGTCCATCTTTTTTTCTCTTCGACTTATTCCATCTAAATTCCAGCGTCTCGGGGAAAGAGAGAGAGGAAGGAAGATGAGGTAAGGAGAAAAGAAGAGCGTCGCGAGAGTCTGTTTCTCGAGGAAGCGAAAAGGGCTGAACGCAACTTACTCGCCGCTGCTCCTGTATAGAAAGGAGAAGAAACGTCATCTCTTCTCTCTCTCTGTTCTCGATATCAGAGCGCTCGTCTTGCCCGAGCAAGCGCCCTCGGAGTTGTTCCCTTCGCAACGTTCGCTCGATAAAACAATTGCCGTGGGGATAATCGGCATTATTTACGCTGGATTCACTCCGAGATACAAGAGCCCTCGTCCCTCTTCTCCAACATTCGTAAACTATACGATTCTCCCTGCTTCTCTCTCTCTCTCTCTCTCTCTCGTTGGCCGATAAATGTTCGAGTTGCTATAAAAACGGCGTAATTTTCTGGCAGACTGCACGAGCCTGGTGCTAGGTTAGAATTTAGCTGGGCCTGGACAGGGGAAAGGGCTTGAGGCTTGCGATCGCAGTACCTCGATCGTCCCGACTTACGTCCTTTTTCTTCGATAGAGCTGAAACGAGCGTCGACCGACGAGGGTGAATTGTCCGTGGAGGTCGAAGCTTCACGAATACAGAGCGAGAGAGAGAGAGAGAGAGAGCGGACGGTTATAAGCCGAGGGTGATCTCTCCACTGCGCACAATTGTCTCGCTCGCTCTGGATTCTCGTGGAAACGCGCCACCAGCTTCTCTCTATAGAGCACGCGGCTTATTGCTTATCCCGGAGCCGGTCGTCCACCCACTGCTGGGTAGCGAGCTCACGCTCCATCTCTCTCCCTCGCTCTGTCTTTCTTGTCGGCAAAGTGGCCCCCAATTAGATACGTCACGGGATTTCGATGTCGTGCGCCCGGGGAACCGAGTCCCTCCCTTGAGAGATACATATACAACCTCTTCCTGGCTAATATACCGGCCCTTTCTATATACACACATAAAACATATAAATACACTTACACTTATGTGGCCTTAGTTATATCTACTCGGCGTAACATCGCCAGCCGTAAAGCTTTTCTTATACGAATCAAATCCCTGATTCTCTTTTCTCCCTACGTGTGCACTTGGCATGATCGTTTGGGTGGATCTGTTTACAAGCTGCGTCGCCTGCTATTTACCCTTGGGAATAGTTGCTCCTTTTTTTCTCTCCCCGCACGCTAATCTATCCGTATCGAAAGCGAGCGGCGGGGCTTTAATTCGTGGCTGACAAAGTGTTATTAGCGGCAGTTTCTCGATTGATATAGTTTCGTGTCCTCAAGCCGCCCGATCCCTGAGCCAGTTTTACGTTTTTTCCTCGGACCACGCTCCTTCGCCGCACGAAACGATCAAACTTTCAAGTTTTTTTCTCTCGAGCTCGCAAAAGTCGTTGGACATGTTACGGCATTACGATTACAGGTGGCAAAATTATTGTGCATTGTTATTATTGCCACGGCTGAGCACGTAACGAGTCCCCCCGATGGCCGCGCGGTGACAATTTCGTGACTGCGCGCTCGCGGGCTTCGTTTCTTCGATATCCTCGTTCCTTGACGGCTCCGTCGCTAACGTACGACATATTATATGCGTACGTATGTGTGTTTAACGTTTCTCATCGTAATTGCACAGTTCCTCGAGTAATTGTTCGACCCGACACGCTTAACGTATGTCTCTTAAACTTTTTTCTTTTCTTCTCAGCTGTTGCGAACACGTTCTCGTACGTGTGTTTTGCTTGTCTCGGGATTTTCGATCGAAAATTCGTCGCGTTTTCCTTCTCCCTCTCCGGAGTCTATCAGTTTGTTGCTCTTTCTCTGTTACCCGCGTCCCAACTCGAATTTCCATCGGGACTTGGCCTCCCGACTCGTGAAACGCGTCGCTTCTCACAAACCGAGTCTCGAACCGCATACATCGACCTTCACTCTGTTCTACTGTTCTCTCCTCCTCTGTTGTGGCGTACACGTCGTTTAAACGACGCCGTGGCCCACGATTCCTCAACCGCAAAAGCCCGCCATTGTTCGCTGATTTTCTCCTCGTCTCTCATCCTCTCCGCTCTCTCTTTCGCTCTCGCTTTTTCGCCTGGGCCAGGCTCAGGCTGTCGGTACAAAATCCCATCGAAATAACGTCGATGTACACTCGCCTAACCTCATCCTTTCTCATTTTGCCGCTCTACAAGTCCCTTCCGCCATTGTACATCCTCCAATCTACGAGCCCGAGCGAGCAACATTTGTTTTTCCTCTTTCCTGGCGCGAACCAATGTGCCCCGAGCCCTTGACGGCCATTTGCTCGACTGGTGCTTAACTCTCTAATTAGTTGACGAGCTCTGGAACGACCGAAAATCAAGGGAAGAGGATCCCGACTGCGTTTTATTCGGTAAAAGAGTTAAAAAAATGGGAAAAAACGATGGAGAACGTCGGCGTGGTTGATCGGAGCGCAATGGCGGATCTCGAGGAGGAAAAATACGAGCGCGCGTGGCATTCTTTTGCACGGGTTCTCGATAATCCTCTGGCAAACATGATGGCGGTCGCAGGAGCTGCGCCTTATTGCCGGCGAGAAAGAGAGAAGAAATAAAAAATATGAGCGCGAGAGCCTAGGGAAAGAAAATGTTGAGCGTGTGTAACGAAAGAGCAAGGAAAAAAGCTCGAGGCCTGATGGTAGAGGAAGGAAGAAAGTATGAGAATTATATAGGAAGCTTCGCTCGGGACGTTGTCCGCATATAAAAAGTTAGGACCCCTCGTCGCGCGCCCGGAGTTTGCGTCTCAATAGCCGCGAGAAGAAGGCCGCGCATCGGAAAATCTTACGAGGGCTTTTTTCTTCTACACACTAATGTGGAACGACGCCATCGCCACCCTCTGTACGTCGCAAACGATTGGGAGGTTCGGGCAGAGGGAAAAGGACAAAGAAAAAGATAATAAATTGTGTAATTCGATGTGTATATAGACGAGGGAGCTTGTCTGTTGGCGAAAAAGATGAAGAGGAATGCAGAGAGGGAGAGAGACTTAGTTTAGGGTCGAAAAGTTGCTCCTGTGCGCATCCTCTCGCGCGCAATAGAGGGTGCAGACACTGAGTGAGGGCGCGAGTCTCTCTTGCTCGACAATACGAGCTACCGAGAGAGACCCAAACCGAGGGGTTCGCTCTTCTTCGATCGTCGAGTCTCTCGCTCGCCTATGGGCGCGACCTCCCCAGACCTTAATCGCGCCTATATACATTACGATAGAGGGCGCTTTCTCCGAGGCTCTCTACCTTATTCGACTATATATCTACGCGTTACCGAAGCCTGGAGAACCGAGGGATAGAGAACCCCATTACCCGGGAGATTATGGTAAAGTGACTAGCTGACACTGACAACAGAGAGAGAGAGAGAGAGACGTTTGTTCTATAGCTCTCTCTCGCTGCTCCGCGAAGGGAGGGTCCGGACAATTAGGGCTCCCGAGAAGTGGGAGGGTTTACACACAGAGGGCGGTTTACGCTTCCCGCAACCCCCTTAATCCCTGCCGCTGCTTCGCTCACACACACACACTTTTATATCTACGTGTATCATCTCTTGCACCAACTTCCCGACAAGGAACTCGATTCCTCTCTACATAAACGTCTCTGTGTTCCATCCACCCGTTAACATCCGACGTGATAAAATGGACGGAGAAATATTTCTATCGGACTTAATGAAATTAATCGTTGCCAATGTCATCGAAATATTTCTCGGCTCATTTTACAATTGACTTTTTTTTCTTTCCATTAATCACGCGTCCGCCCAAACTCTTGCTCCTAAAACTCATCTCGATTCTCGAGATGAAATCGTCGTGTCACTTCATTTCCTTGGCTCGCAAAATGGCTCCCCGAGGCTCGTGAGAAACGACGAAGCAAATAACCAACATTTTCGGTATATCATTCTTTTGGAAATTACTCGAAAAATAAAAAAAAAAACGAGAAAAACAAAACTATCAGCTTTTCGTACTGAGAGAGTGGAAAGTTTGAGGAACTTGTAAAAAATAATAAATGTCATTGTATAGTTTGGGTTGACGTTGTCGTACACCCTGCTGAGAAGTGTCAGTCAGTCAGTCAGTCAGTCAGTTAGGGGTGAATCCTTAATGAAGTATATATAACCGCAAAGGAGAAGAGAGTTATGTCATCTCGGGAGCTTATGTAAACGTGAATGTGTATATAGAGGAGGCATGTCAGGATGATGATGATCCGTGAGCGTATAGAATAGTTCAGGGCTCTTTGCTTTTCATCCCCCTGCTGCTCAGCACCCGTTGCTCTGCCGCTGCCTTTCGAGCATTTACCAACCCCTCCGCCTCTCTCTCTCTCTCTCTCTCTCTTTGACTTCTCGCCACTCTGTGGCAACAACACCGGTGGCTGTGATCCTTGCCACAACCCCTAAATATACAAACACACGGAGCAACAACTATTTGGCTTATTTGGGCAAACTGTCGGCAGGCTTGGGGCGCTCGCCTCGGGGATGAAATTCCGTGCAAATAGAGATCGAATACATATCCGAATGTAACAGAGGAGAAAGCTGCTGCGCGCATCTCATCGCGTTCGGCAACCCTCTTTGCCGGGGGATGCTCGTGCAAACCGCTCAGCCCCACCCCTCGATAGATTTACAAGAGACACTCCAATATCCGAGTCTCTTTCAACTTCCTCACCAAACTCGAACCTCCCAGATACACTTTTTTCATTTTTTTCCCTCCCCCGCCCCTTCAACCCCGTGAAACTCGAAATATCGACGAAAAAATCGGCCAACAAGGGAAATAATGTTTGCATCGTTGATATCCAACGGAATTTATAAATTTATCCTTTTTTTTTCTAATCCAGAGACAAATATAACATTTTTTGCAAATGAAACATTTAATATGTCAAAAAAATGTTGAGGCCATTCGATAAATACAAAATAAATAGTTAATCCATGAAACATTTTTTCTTTTTGTTCGACAACGATGGAGGTTGAGGGATGAACAAGAAATTTTAACGAAGAATTTTATTGCAGCCAGCGATTTGAATTATCGCTAGAAAATCGAGCACAATGTCGTTTCGTGTCAATTTCAATTTTTTTCTCGCTCAGAGAGCGTTTTCTTCGTTTAATTGGTGGATTTTTTTTTTCCAAAATTCAACATCGGGACATAAAGATCGTAAAACTACGCATACAATTTGCCTGGACCGATCGATCTTACTGAAGGATATGAGGGCGGGGAAGGGAAGATATAAGCTCGACGAAACCGCGTAAGCCGATTGTCTCTTTCGCTACGGCCTGTGGGGATTCGTAAAACACACGCGTCACGCCGTTTTGTTTAACTACGGGGTCGGTGATTTTATGGAACTTGCCTTTTGGTAGACACACTTGCTGCGTGCATTATATGTCGCGGCATGTATCGTACAGATCTAACAAAATCGGAGCATAAATTTGATTAGCCTAATCGCCCCAGCATCGCACTCGCTAATTTTCATCTCTGATCTCCCGTACGTCACAGCACACTTTTCATTCCTTATTTTTTTCGGTCTCCGGAGTGTCATCAGGCACAAGGAAGAACACCGTGAAATTTTTACCCTCCCGATACTTTTAATCCCGTAGATTGTGCCGCCTCATTCCTCGAAAACGATAATCCGATTTGTTCGCTGTGCGCCAGATCGAAGACTCTTGTCTGATTCGATCTTTTCGACTTCATGGACGAGGCTCCGGTTCAAAAAGTTTTTAAGAATTATTTCGATTCTGAGGATCGATCTTCGCGGACTCGTAAAGTTGATCCGTTTACAGGAAAACAAAAAAACAAAAAATGGAGCCGCGCGACAATTAATTAGCGTTAATGATCGGCCCGCGAGAACGTCATCAAAATTCCTCGATCGAGTTTTAATGCGTCTTCTTTTTTTTTTTTTGTGCAAGCTCGTGCGGCGCGCGATAGACAATTGAAAAAAATTGGAGTTTAAGGGCGCGAAGAAAAAAATTGGAAAGGTGCTCGCGCCTAATCGCTCATTCGCTCTCGCATCTGCTTCTCGCGACAAGATCATCCTCGTGCCTTGGCATTTCTAGGCGCAGGTCGCAGGTGCTTTTTGTCTCGATATATACAGGCGCAATATTTTATGCCTATGCGAGGTCGCCGTGCTTCCTCGAGAGCAGAGCATAGCTTCTCGTCAACTCTTCACTCTTCTCTATCGCCGATCTCTGTTTTGTCATCTTCCCGTATGGGAAAAGTGCCTTCCAACTCAAAAACTCTCTTTGAGACTCATAAATGGGAATGCGGGACGAAGGCTCGGGTGAGAAAAAGTCAAGAAACCTCTCGCGATCGATGGCTCGTCACGATGGGCACGGAGAAAAAAAAATTATTCTTCGCGTCGAAATTCCCAAAAATTTTCAAATTCCTGGAGAAAAAAAAAAAAACAAAATTTATTTTCATGCTAAAAAAATCTCGGGTCATGAAAATTTCTCGTCGACGTTTTCCAGCGACTTATAAATGAAGATTTTCGGGAGGTTCGGATGAGAACAAGTTAACAAACCTCACGATCTAGGGCTCGTTATAATGGACGCGAGCAAAAAAAAAAAAAGCATCGAAATTCCGAAAAATTGACAAATTCCTGATAACAAAAAAAAAATTAATTTTTATGCTAAAAAATTTCTTCCGGAAGGTAAATTGCTCGTCGACGTTTTTGCCTATTAAAGGTAAATTATTTCAAACCCGTCTGGTCTGGTTAAAAATGCGGAGCAGCCGAGCCTCGCAACGATTTTCGATGGACAATCGGAGGTTGGAATTGTCGAATCGTCAAGGAATTTAGTCTGGTCGATGTTTAAGTTTGTTCGTGTGGTGTTAAAATATTCGGGAGTGAGGAATTTTCGGTTGGGCATTTGTGAATGAGCGGAGGATGGGCGTGGAGAATTATTTATTTGAATGAGAAAGAGATCGATTCGAGAAATTGAAAAAAGTGGAATGAGAATTGAAAAAAAAAGGTTTGGGCAGGACGGGCGACCAAAATGACTTGCCGAAAGTGAGTCAAACAGTGCGTATAGAATTTTTTACGCACACTAAATGGTCTGGAAGAATCTCTTGGGCTAAAAAGCATGGCCGAGACTCTCGAGGGTCGGGACATCAGTTTTTTAAAATATATATCGAAGTCCCGACGGCCCGGATCGATCGAAAAATCCGATATATCCGCGTCCGTCGCTCCGATTGACACGTTCCTTAAGACACACCTTGCTGTTGCCTTGCTCTCAGGCCGCACAAGAAATTCATCCCTTCGGTCCTTCGTCCCTTCGTCTCCATTATTTTCTCCACAAGTAAATCTACCTCCTCCGACACGCCTCATAAATTATCCTATAAATCGTTACGAGCTTCTCACACAGACACTTCCGGCAACCGCAATTCCCGATCAGCAGTGATTAATTATAATAATTCATTAATCCAACATACAATATCCTCTAAATCCCGCAATTCTCGATCGCACCAAAAAAATTAATAACGTTTATTCTTTTCATTGTTTCCGTTCGAAATTATTTCGTTTCCCAATGCCAATTTATGAAAATTTTTTAAACACTTTTCGTCAAGAAATCGCCCCCTGCGAGTCGAATTTGTCCGTAAAATTTGTTGCGAAGCTGAAAATATATAACGTTTTTTTTTTCAATGATTCCAAAATTTCTTATAAAAATTTCTAATAAATTTTTCAATAAATAATAATTATGAATATCAATAATAATTTATAAATAATAATAAGAACATTTTGAATAAAAATAATAAAAATGAAATAAATAAAAATATAAAATATGAAAAATGAAACGGTTGGGAAATTGTGCGATGCTGAAATTGTTCTGGAGAAAAAAAGCAGTCGATGTTGGTTTAATGAAATTAAAGATTCGCGTAGATTTGGCAATGAACGATTCTCGTTAATTGTTTGGCTAATGAAAGCGTGGAGGGTTGTTGTAACAATTTGAGTTTGGTGAGTGGAGCTCTCGCGGCGTATCCAGCAAATTGAATATTGCATCGCTTTTGCAACTTTGGCTATCTGCGAATTTTATTTTCGACTCGATAACGTCGTAATTAAAATCGAATATCGATCCATTCACGCACAGGTGGAAAAGACTATAAAAATTGTCGTGATACATTTTTATCAGTAGTCGTATATATCGTTGTGAAATTCAGGGCATATATGAGAAGTGCAAAAAAATCTCCCACGAGTCGTAAATTTCCGACTTGTTTTCTTCGCCTTTTGAACGCGTTCTAATGAACGCTCGAATCTCTTCATTTTTATTGCCTATTTTGTTCACTATTAATAATACCGACCGGTGTGTTATTATAAAATGCGACGATACGTAGCCGGCGAGCAATTGGGGCATCAAAATCATTTAACCATCAAATTCAATATCCCATAGAGAAAAAAAAACAACGAAGCAACAGATTGGAATTATTTCGGAAACGCTGGACCGTATCATCTCGAGTTCTCTCGCGGCAGCTTCTCTCTCGACACGCGAAAAGGCTCGAGTACCGCCATCTGTGCTCCGCCTCTCGAAGCATCTCGTCCCTCGATCTTTTACCGTACGATCCCCAAAAATTATTCATTCTCTTCGATCATTTCTCGCCCGAAGAAAAATCAAATAAATCATAAATATTCCCATACGGAAAAAATAAAATTTTGTCAAACAACAATTTTATCTTTATTTTACAATTTTATTCGGAGATGCGGAGTGACAATTATTCAAAAGTCTTTGGCTAATGAAAAATCGATATAAAACAATCTCTACGCTGAGAAATTTTTTTTTTTTGGAAAAGATCGATATTTTGTTCGATACGTTCGACCAAACATTTTGTTTTTCAATAGAATATTCTAGAAAGTCCTTTCGGAAACAATTTTTTGTTTTTTGAATCATAAATTTCGCTGGTAATTCCGTTAGAAATCAGATTTACTGCCAAAGCAACAAAAATTTCGAAATAATCCAAAAAATATCAAGTTCACCGTGTCGAACAAAATGTCGACGATTTTTAACAAAATTTCATGTCCGGTGTAGTTTATATTTGCACAAAATATAACAAATTTATGGCAAAAGTTATGAGGGAAATTGGACACAAAATGCTAAAAAAAGATGGAGTATGATTGCCCAATTATTTGGCTTTGAATAGAATAGTGAAAAAAATTCAAAAGTCTTTGGCTAATGAATAATCGATATAAAACAATCTCTACGCTGAGAAATTTTTTTTTTTTGGAAAAGATCGATATTTTGTTCGATACGTTCGACCAAACATTTTGTTTTTCAATA